>PVLD010018653.1:0-38456 GCA_004027595.1 Dinomys branickii | reverse complement strand
ATACTTAGGAATCAATCTAACAAAGAATGTGAAAGATTTATTCAGTGAAAACTACAGTACTCTGAAAAAGGAGATTGAAGAGGATTTCAATAAATGGAAAAACATACCATGCTCATGGTTAGGAAGAACTAACATTGTAAAAATGGCCATACTACCAAAACTGTTGTACAGATTCAATGCAATTCCCATTAAACTACCATTAGCATACCTCACCGATCTAGAGAAAATATGCCTCAAATTCATCTGAAAGTAGAAGAGACCCAGAATAGCAAAAGCAATCCTGGGCAATAAAGACAAGTCAGGTGGAATCACAATCCCTGACCTGAAATTATACTACAGAGCTACTGTAATAAAAATCTACCTGGTACTGGCTAAAAAACAGATCTGAGGATCAATGGAACAGACTGGAAGATGGAACCATAACGAAAAACCCACTCAGCTACCTAATATTTGACAAAGGGGTCAACCAAACCCACTGGAAAAAAGAAGGCCTGTTTAGTAAATGGTGCTGGAAAAACTGGCTTGCCTCTTGGCGAAAACTGAAAATAGACCCAAGTCTATCACCATGCACCAAACTCAGGTCAAAATGGATCACAGACCTCAATATTGAAACAGAAACTCTAAATCTATTGGAAGAGAAAGTAGGTAAAAATCTGGAAGACATAGGAGTAGGCAGAGAGTTCATGAACAAAAATGAAACTGCAAGGGAAACACTTGAAAGAATCAATAATTGGGACCTCATTCTACTGAAAAGTTTTTGTACATCTAAAGAAATCATCAGCAAAGTAAAAAGAAAACCCACAAATTGGGAAAACATCCTAGCTGGCTGTCCCTCAGACAAAGGTCTTCTATCTAGAACATACAAAGAATTAAAAAACATGTATCTGTCCAATTTCAAAGACCCAATCCAGAAATGGGAATCTGAGATGAATACACACTTCTCAGATAAAGAAATACAAATGGCAAATAAATATATGAGAAAATGTTCCACATCATTAGTCATTCGAAAAATGCAAATAAAAACAACATCGAGATTTCATCTCATCTCAGTAAGACTGGCCAGTATGAAAAAGTCATCCAATAACAAATGCTGGCGAGGCTGTGGAGAAATAGGAACTCTATTACACTTCTGGTGAGAATGCAGACTGGTACAACCACTGTGGAGAGCAGTTTGGAGATTTCTCAGCAAACTAGGTCTAGAGGTTCCATTCAAACCAGCTATTCCTCTTCTGGGTATTTTCCCAGAAGATCTGAAAACATCATATCACTCTGATATATGTGCACCTATTTTTATAGCAATGCAATTTGTAATAGCTAAAATGTGGAAGCAACCCAAGTGTCCATCCACAGAAGACTGGATTAAAAAACTGTGGCATTTTTATATAATGGAATATTATTCAGCTATAAAGAAAGACAGTTTTGGGGACTTTGTAGGCAAGTGGTGAAAACTGGAGTCCATACTCATAATTGAAATAAATCAGCAGTACATGTTCAGGCAACGAATTGTATCACTGGTGTAAGAACCTGAGGGTGGGAATATAAACTAGGAGACATGAAGGAAATCTGTTCAAAAGCAAAGAACAGATGGGACGAGGGAAAGGAGCAAAGAAAGAGACAAAAATGTATGTATGTATATATCAATATACATATATGCAGGAGGGCTAACATGGTTCTAGTATTGTATTATATCACTTAATGCTAAGGAATAATTGATGACGGGATATTTGATCAATCTTGTATGTCTGTATGTGTTATCCTGAACACACACTTCGAAGATATCAATATGCAAAGCAGCAACTATTGCTGGGTTTTTTTTTTGTCTTTGGTTTTTTATTTTTTGTGTTTTTCTGTTGATGAGAGGATTGATTATCTGACCAATTTTGCATGTCTGTATCTGGGTTCATATATATACACTTCGAAGTTATCAATAGGTAAAGCAACAACCACTGTTGAGCCCATGTCACCTTGTCTGTAGATCAGTTTTGACTGTACTATTTTTTATGCTAATTTGTGTCTGTGTGTTAATATGTTTTTGTGCTTTTATTTTTGTAAAAATAAAACAAAATGCACATTAGACTAGCTAAAATAAAAATAGTGCTGTATGAAAATCCTGAGTGCTTGGAAGGATGTAAAGCAAATCAAACTCTTTGACATTTCTAGCCACGATAATATATTGCACAGTGCAAAGACTCTGCAAAGTTACTGACCAGGTTTTCATGAGGTGACTCCTCAGTGTTTACCCAATGAAATTTCTATAGTGTTTCACGGTGTATTCACACTGCCAAAATGAATAAAAATCTAAATAGCCTAGAGGAGGCTAATGAATCTGAAAATGGATTATTCTAAACGATGGAGTGAAGTGCTACTAAGCAATACAAATCCACACAATATTGATAGATACAGCAATTTAAATGGATTTCAAATGCATCATGCTGAAGGAAAGAAGCTGATCTTAGGGTTATACCCCGTAAGTTCTCACTGTGGATACAACATTAAAACAATAAATCATTTACACTGTAGGAATTAATACTAGGTTAACAAGGGTTATGGGAGGGAGAAGGGGCGATTATAAAAGAGGCATCAAAGGTTATTTACGGAGGAAGAGAACGTCTCCAACTCTCCAAGTACCCTAATCGTGATAGTTATGCAGTGAGTGCATGTGTGAAATGTAACAAGTGCAAATGAAAAAATCATATCATTATAGTTAAGAATAAAAATGAACGTATTTCATAGCAAGTTTTAAAGTCATGTTGTTAACGTGTCATTGCAGAGTTGTAGATATATAGCCATTTCACTTCAGGATTTTTCTGAAGAAATCTTTTAATTAACCCAACAGCTTGCCATCATCTTTCGACGTTTCAGCCTCACATTCAGTATTCTTCAGTCCCTGCTGATCACAAAAACATTAGGAGATCAACAGCAACAGGTAAGGGGAGGATGTGAGTAGTGACCCTGTTTAGCCTGGTCTGTTAAAGAAAGAAATGTTTCCAAATTCCTTAATATACTGAAACTACGGATTCCCTCAACAGAGGAACACTGATGTAAGCGGTAGCTTTGCATTCCAGGTCAGTGAGGAATCTGCAGTCACAAATCAGGAGTGATTCAGCTTCCTGCATTATCGATTATCATTCACTTCATTCATTTTAATATTTAAGGAAAAATTACCTTTGGGTTGAAATATTTTCTAGCTTTTGTGGGAACTGGTAAGGCATGTGGTCTGTGTTTCTTGACCAAAAGCCTTTTCTGTTATACTCATCTCTAATTATCTTTAATTTTAAAAACACCATTTCATTAACCTCAAGCTTCTTTTCCACACAACTGTGAGTCATAAGTAATAGTACTAACTATCTAACACACACTTACACCTCCCCAGGTGTGCCTTACAATGGGCCTGAGGAATATGATTTGTACATTTCTTCTGTTATAATGCCAGATGTGGTGAAAACGTAGGATATTGTACAGAATCTTCTTCAAAAGGGAGAAAAGCAAATGATGTTTTCTCAGCTCTTCCTTGAAGTGTAATTATATGTGTAATTGCAGTTATCTATCATTATTTATGTACATGTGCTGTACTGTCTTTTAATCTTTTTATAAGAATATAAAAGAACATGATTTACTAAAGAACTGGAACAAGAAAGTAAAGGAAAAGCAAAATATTCATCCAAAAAAGCACAGTTATTATCGTATTAAATAAAATTTGCATAAGTCTAAATCAAAAAATTTCAACATTTTTTCCACATTGACCTGAGGTCCAAATCACGCTCCCATTGTGACAAACAAACCATTCTATGGAAATGCTTCAGTGACATAAGGTTGCTGAAATCAGGACTAGCAAGTGCCTTTCTTGAGCTGTTTAATTTAAGCCTTTTGAAAATCCTCTGAGCAATTCAAATCTAAAAATAATCTAAATTATTCAGATCTTTAATAATGTGCAAATACGATGCCAACCTTTCTAAGCTCTAGTTATGTGATAACTCCTATCATTTTTCATTAAAGCTGTTGGATTTTGAACATTTAAAATTCTAATCTCATTTCCACAAAAGGATGAAATAGCATTAAAATTAATCTTGAAGGAAAGCACACATTTCTTCTGCTTTGAGAAAGGACGGAGTTCTAGCAGCCTTCAGTAGGAACGGAGGAAGAGAGCAATATAAGAGCGATGCCACCAGGAAGATTTTCTGGTGAAGATCTTAGGCATCTGTGCTACAGGATAGACAACCAAACCAAACAAGAGAGAAGCATGGAGAACTACAAATTGTTTTTGCATTTGTCTTACAAATGCTGAAACTTCTATTTCATGATCGGTATGTTTACTAATGCTTGACAATCTAGATATGCACGAGAAAAGGATTTATATATTTGAAGTGAAGGTACTTGAAGACTAAAAATACTGTCTACCTAAATGGGCCAGAAGCAATTACTGCCTTTTTATCAGACATAATTTTAATTTTAAGAAATAGGTTTTTAAGAAATAGCAAGTACATAATTTAGGTCCCCTTTTCATGGTAAGGCTCAACTAAGGAAGTACTGGTGTATATAAGTCAGGGTGAAGATCATCATATTATCAAACCTAGTAATGAGATAATTTCATTTTATGCAGAAATTTAAGCTCCTTGTCCTTTTGTCAAAATAATGTACTTACATTAGCAAATTTATTATGATTATTTTAGTAAAACTGAGGTTGACAATACTCTTTAATCATGTGCCTTACTTTTTGTGACGTTTCAGAGATGATTCCACTTTTATAAAAGAATTCTTCCCGTTTAGCTGCATGAGAGGTAACATGAGGCCACAGCAAATTCAGGACAAGACAGCAAACCACAGTGAGAGGTCACCCTGCAAATGGTTTCAGTGGCTTGTGATTCAGACCACAGGAATCTAAGTAAGAATTCTGTTAGCTTGTGTTAGTCTGTATGTTGTGCTTTTATTCAGGTTACACCTTGTTGTTTTACTAGTACATCTTTGTAGTACATAATGTTTACACTCCTGTGTGTAGCTGACACATGTATATGACGCATCTTAATTTCTTTATGCATCTCCTTCACCTCTGCTCCCTCTCCCCCTCCTTCTCTACCTTTTTCCATCTGAGAAAGAGCTATCCTACCACGTCCTATTATTTATTTTTATCTGATCAGTACTTATAATTTGGGATGCTCATATAAGAGAAAATATGTGATACTTTAGCTTGTGTGTCCGATTTACTTCACTTAGTATAATGATACAAGGTGAAATTTGCATTTTAGTGTTTGGTTTACAACTTAAACTGCAGTTCCTTCTAGCTATTTCAAATATCATACCACAAGTATGCTTTGGGTGGCTATTCTGAGGACACATGGAAGTCAAGATTCCAATTGTGTGAGAAACTACGTAGTAACTTTTGCAAATGCTTCAAATACTTTTAGGCAGGGAGCCCTCTTAAACTTTACTATGAATAACAATTAAAATGCCAATTCTGTCATACAGCTGTCTCAGCATCACAGTAAAACGCCCAGAGATTCACCCAGGAATCATCCAAGAGCATTATCAAAAGAAAGTAACATTTTTCTAGGTATTAATTTTCTACCTGAAGAAGGTGGTAGACTAACATCCACATCTCTAGTATAACTCAGCTAGATGGTTGTTATGAAGGAATTTATAATTTTGAACTATCAGTACATGTCTGACAATTATGTTATCCAACCACTTCCTCTTTCCGATGTTCCTATACTATAAAAGCAACTATTTTTCCCTTTGAGTGTGAAAATCCCTTCCAAGGGGTCTGGGATTTAGCTCCCTGGCACAAGTGCCTGCCTAGCAAGCACAAGGTCCTGAGTTTGATTCCCAGTACCAAAAAAAAAAAAAAAAAAAAAAAAAAAACCTGTCCCATTTGATCTGTAAACTTTTAGTCAATTATAATATTCTCTGATTACTCCTTGTAATGATTTATTTTGCTTGAAATAAAAGCAGTGAAGCTAGGCACGACAAAGACATTCTCAATGCTAAATTAATCTAGAGACAAGGAGATGGTCATGGGAGGTTTTGTATTTAAACCACCTACTGACTTTATGGCCTCAAACAAATTGCTTCACCTTTTCAAAGTCAGTCTCCAGTGGTTAGAAGGTAAAGATAGATACCTATCATTCACTGTGGTTGCTTGGATTCCATAAGATAAAATACAGAGAGTTTTATTTCAATATCTGTTCTATAACGTTTTCAAAGCAGCAGCTTGTTTTTTGTTATTGTATTTTGAAAAAATTTCCATCATTACTCATTAATTAAACAACAAAGGCATAATAACAACCATAATTTATTCTCAAAATGTGTTAGATTTTTTTTTTTTTACTTCTCCTCTGGCATTTCTCTAAAATTGCCTTTATTTTCACAGTTGTATGATGTACTATCATCTGAAAGTAAATACATACAGGAAATCAGGTAGGACTGAGTTGCATTCAACTTACCAGAGGCCACTTGACTTTAGTCTTTCTCTTGCCCTGCAAAAACCAATTTTGACCTTCTAGTTAAAATTTTATGATTTACACAGGAAATGCTTTTTATTATGAAGGTTTGCTTTGACTAGAGTCCACCTTGTTACAGACCATAATTTGATCTCTCACTTTGGTATAACTGGCTCCTACTTTCTGCTGACATTTGAATTTTCTCAGAAATCTTCATAGGATAATTTTTGCATGGCTTATACATCTTTTTTGAAGTCTGTCCAGTGTTTTGGGTCTATCTGTAACCAGACACTTGATGTGCTACTTTTGGACATGCAGAATTTTCATTTCTGAAAGTTCCATGTCATAAAGCCTATCAACAATTTCTGTCCTTAGTGTATGTCTCAATCAGACTAAACTGCTCAGCTAATTGCTCAGCAGTTTCTTAGTGTAACAGCTTGAGGTTAAAGATTCTTCCTTTTCAGGTTCACAGGAACACATCAAATGGAAACCACTGGTGGGATAATTCTTAGGCAAAATGGATTTAAAGCTTCTCCATAGCATATAATGTTAAACTCGACTAACTTTTTTTCAGGCACAAAGCAGTGGGAGCCAGGTTTTCATATAGGAAGTGAAGTAGGGGAAAAGTGATGAATTAAGGAAGAGGGGACTATTTCATTAAATCACCTAGACAAGTTGGAATGCATTGCAGGCCTGGTTGTTAAACAGGAGGGTTGGCTGAATAGTACCTTAAAAGAGACGGTGACTGCCGTTGTCTATAAGGCATTATGGTATTTCTCAAAGGAGAACCCACTGAAGGTATTCTTCTATCTTATCCCCGTTCCTCATGATTGTCCGTGCCATGGGATCCTCGACTGTTTCCTTACCTAAAAGGCTTTTGCTCATCTCTTACTGCTCCATATTCTATTAGCGATTCTTAGTTTAAAATTCACATATAAATGTGTTCCTATCTCTTCACGTGAGTCCAATTCTTGGCATCTCTAGTCTTGTTTTCCACTACCGTCTGTCTGATATTTCTGCTTCTACTTTCACCAATTCATTCTACGTTTCATTTAGTCAAAATTAGCATCCCAGAGTGTATCATGTGTTCACCTGAGCCACCTCAGTTCAACTTCAACACTGAGATGTTGAAGTTTCCTCTGAAGTTGGCCATGGAGCCATCGAACTACATACTGACGTGATGTGAGAACAAACCATCACTTCCCATAGGAGAGGACATTTACAACCAAGCACGTGACATAGTAATTGAGCTTCTGGCTACAGTGAGATTGGACTGTGTCCATACAAGGCACAAATCAATGGCAGCCCATCGAATTGTCCTGTATGCTATTTTCCTTTTGGATTCTGTACATGTCAGCTGTACTTGTGGTAAGGTGGGGCCCTCTGCGCAGACTGTTCTCCAGGATTCTACCCAATTCTAGAAAATATTGCTTGAGCAGATAAAGTTTGCAAAATAGTACTGGTGTCAGGTGTTCTTGTTTTATAAATTCTTCACTTCAACTCATCCAGCGACATACATTATAGTTCAGAATAAAGGCCGACCCTTTTCCATGGCCTCTATTTCCCTCACACAGGTTTCAGTGATGTCTCGGACCTCATCTCCTACTACTTTCACTCTCCCTCTGTGTACTAGACAGATTAGTTTCTGCGAGCATGCCAGTTATTCGTCCACCTCAGGGCTTTTGTACTTGCCGTTCCTTACAGCTCAAATGCTCTTCCCGTAATTACTTGCATGCACTGTTTCGATGCTTTCTCCAGTTCTTTGCACAAATGCTTCCCTTGCAGGGAAATTTCTCCTTAGATCAGACTCCTGTGCTTTCTCCACTGGATGTTTTATTGTGTATATGTCAGCATATGATGCAGTTTGCTTGGAAAGTTCATATGTCATGTAAATGCCCTCCCATGGCAAAAAAGAAGGAAAGCTCAATGTGTCGAATCTATCCTGGATCCTTAGCCCTTGAGTTCTTGAAAACCTCAGTTATAAGACTAGGAGTTAATGTAAAGGCACAAGCCTGTCTTAACCAGTGATGTGTCACAGAAGCACAAAAACAATTTAGGCAGCTTTTCCTTCCAAGCGGATCAACCTGCCTATCAATGGGAAGGCCTCGGGCGATAATCACTTTAAGAAAAACCTACCTGAAAACAAAGCTGGGAACTCTGAGGTTCAGAAGGAGACTTTGGGCTTGAGAATATAAACTACATTTTTCTACTCTGCCCTCTTCAGTATAGGAGAATACCTTTAACAGTTCTGACATAAGTACAATAAACTCTTTATTATTTCTCACATTTAATTTACCTCTGGGAAGTGAATTGACTCCATGGTAATGAGTGGGTCACAAATCACTCCTACAGTGCACAGCTTATAGAAGGGTTGTGCTGTTGTGATTGCACTGGGTAAAAAATGGGTGGTCTTGTTGGCTGGTTTTGCTGACCTCAGCATCAAAGTGAGGCTTTACTGGGGGAGGGAGGAGCGGTCTCTGAAACTGGTGTACTGGTAATCTAAAGATTCTGACAACACTGAAGACTAGAGTTTTTGGCCAGTGTATAACCCATGCCATGGGGAAGTACAGACATTCATTTTTTTTTTTTTTTTAAGCAAGTGACACTCATTGACAGTGTCTTTCAAAATTGCACCAAGCACTATGTCTGGAAAGGAAGGGACTTTGCAAATTTCCTGGCACGGTATATGACTGAAAGTTGAAAGAGGAGGTCTTGACAACAATAAAATCCATTTTGACACTAGTCACATAAATTTTGTTCTGTGTTATTTATGGACAGTGTAGGAGGGTGCAAACCAGCCTTTTAAGGTTCTAGGCAAGAGCTCAGGCATTAACCCTAACATTGCTGTGTAATAATAAAAAAAATTTGCTTCACTTCACTGTCATTTTCTATGAAATGAGGTTCCAATCTAAATCCAACCTTCAAATATAATGAGAACTTGAAGAAGAACATGTCAAGATATGCTAAACATGATAAAGCCCAGCACAAAGATATTAGCACTCAGAATTCCTCAAGTAACCATTAAAGCACTTCAATGCACAATTTGGGTAATCAATTTTAAAAATCCCTATTTGTGTTAATTTTTGCTCAAAGAACTGAAAATGTATGATAAGCATATGAGCAGTGATGTGGAAATTTTATTCTAATCAAAATATTATTGCCTGCTCAGGGAATTGCATGACCTGTGGGTCTGTACTAATAATCAGGTATTTTAAGGTAGTTATTCTGAGTAGTTTATTATCAGTCCATGTACATGCATGAGACAGAATGGCAGAGTAGAAACACCCTTGATTCTAGATCCAGAAAGTCCGGAGGTTCAAGTTCCCACTGTGTTGTTGTCCTTAGGAATATACATTTGACAATTAAAAATTTCTGCACATTATTCCAATAACTGTTTTTCCACAAACCATCTTTACATATCCAGCAACAACAAATGAAATCCCCAAACATTTCAAGGCATAATGTTTTAAAGACATTACACTATAATCCACTTATAAAGTAAGAAAAAGTATTCCATGCTGATTCTATTTATCAATCATCTCATACAACTATCTAATCTTTCTATGTGAAATAAAACAACTTGGTATATTGTTAGAGTTCAATAAATCATAGAATATTTTGTTATGAAAACACATTTGAGACCTACAATAACAACAACCATAATAATTAAAATGCTTAGTGAGAAATCTCTGAATTGAGATATTATTTTGAAATCATTGCTTTCCTAGGTTATTCTTATCATTAATTTCTAAGCTAATGAAAATAGCTGTTTTGTTTCATCGTATAAATTGAGATAGGCAAGGTCATTATATATAAAAAAATATATATATATACATACACACACACACACACACACACACACACACACATATATAAATTGTTTCAACCTAGGGCACAATGTCTGTTGACTAGAAAGCACACAAACCAATAGGCTATTTTTTCCTGGCATTTCTGTGTCCTGTTCTTTTCCCTGTTGATGGTAAAATTGTTGGTGAATGCCATCTTGCATGCAAAGAGGAGAGCTCGTTCTTCCACCATGGAAGGCCCACGTTGATTTGGAAGTTTATTTTCCTCACCTCCGTCATGTTCTCCTAGACCTAAATCCACAGTGTTGCACGTTTCTACTTTCATTGTGTTTTGTAATGCCAAAGAGAGTTTTTTGAAATATTTGAAAATTTAATGATTTTAACAGAGTAAAACCCAATGGCAAGGTAATAGGTATTCTATAGACTGATGGGTCTTGTGCTCATATTATAAATCTAGTAAGGCAATTTTATATCCCCAGTGAGTTGCATGGAATTAGCTGTCTACTTAACTATTTAAATTTGAATGCCATATTAAATCTTAATTAATAGCTTACACTCCATTGTGCATTTATGCCAATACAAAATTATTCCAATTTTGGTATTATATTTCACAGATGTTAAATAAAATCAGTTCATGATAATGCATGGGCTCTGATTGATTTTCTGGCCTTGAAATCATGAAAGTTTAGCATTTTGGGTCATAGTCATGATTTCTGTGACCATGTGCTGAAAACATTTTTGCATTAAACAAATATTAAGTACAATAGCCAAAACTAATCCAAGCATGCACTTTTAGATGATGAATTAAGTAAGAAAACATACAGTGGTCTCACAGAGTATGTGATTTAAGTTACTGGGGTCAGTATTTATGATGTACAAAGCAAAATAAAATAAATTTGGCTGAGGACTAGTGAGATGAAGGAGAATGCCCGGATGTAAGACTGCACAGATAGGTCAATGTGTAGTTCTTACGGAAACGGCAAAGTCTATTTGCAAATTCATTGAGGAAAGCATGCAAATGTACACAGAAATATAATTTTTGCATTAATATTTAATTGCTGATCAGAGTTTTGCCTGGCAGTATTCTCAAAAGTCAAAGTTGAGGCTATACTGACTAAAACATCCCAAAGGCGGCTTGGTCCGTGCTTCCCAATAATCTAATCTTTAAAGGTGCTGTAGGACATTAACAACGTTAATTGACTTTAGTTTTACAACAGTTTTAAGGTTCCAAAAACTTGAGCATAAAGTATAAGTGATCTCTCAACTCTCAACACCCCATCAGACTCCAATATAATCATTGAAACTACGCAAATCTATGAAGTCTTCTTTCAGTCAGAGAATAGTTTTGCTCACTGGTGTAAGAATAAGAGCAAATTATTCTAAGAGGCTTATTTCTTCCTGTTGAATATAAGAGGCGTGATTTCTTCCCTCTGCCTGTACTAAGGGTATCTATAATAGAGCATTTGTACTCATCAGATCTTTCTCTAGTCTTCGAAGTACTTGCAATCTTTTTTAGGCTAAAATCTCTCACTGTCTTTACTTTTCTGAATCATCTTTTAAGAAATAGAGAATCATATCTTCAAAAAATAATCCTCATGAAAGACAGAATGCCTATGTCCCATTTTCAGAATAGAGTACAAATATAAGCAGTGAACTTCTGGAAGCTTGTTATTATTGTTATTATTATTGTTCTTGTTGTTTGGAGTAAGCCAATTATCTAACACAGATGAATACTCCAGTTGCCTCGCGAAATTAACATCAACTATATGTCTAATGCTTCTTTTTAAGGTATTATGAGTTCTACAACTTAGATGTAATAAGTCTTACTCATCTCTTTGTAAAAGAGTGAGACTTCTTTGTAGCTTTATAATTTCTTTGGAGATCGTCTGACACAAGCAGCTATAGATATCGGCTTAAGGCTTATTCAATAATAAGCCTTCTTTCTTTCTCTTTTAATCTCGTACACATCATTTCAGAGTTGAGAGAAATTTATGTTTTTAATTACCTTTCCTCAATATTTTCACCCCACTGGGTCAGATCTTACAGGTATCCGATTAGTGCCGTTTCCTTTAGAAGAGAAAACATCTTAAACTGATTTATCTTGTTTTGATGTGGCTCAATTATCTTCCAGGCTTCTTACACTACTGCCTGTCCCTCGTGCTTTTTCTATGTGCAGTTTCAGTCACCATCCCTAGATCTCCTCTCTGTTGCCGTTCACCTTTTTAAATAACAACAATAAAACAAACACTAAAGACATGAGTCACTGCAATTCTGATTACTCATGTTCTGGGAGGACAGGTACTAGGGCTGGGGGAAACACAGTTCTCCAGCAGAATTGCACCAGTTTCTAAGTCTGGCTATTTTTTTCCTAAAATTTTAATTTAAATCTATATCCCATTTTAAATACCTTTGCAATGTAGTATGAAACAGTGAACAGGGTGGTGCAGTGTTACAGCATCAATGACTGGAGTATCTTTCATTTTCAGTTTAATCGCCTTATACTTTTGTTGAACGTTATTTGACCACCCTTGTAGGATTCTTATGAAACTTTCTCTCTTGTGCCAGTGATCTACTAATTTGCTATAGACATTTTAAGAAATGGAAGAAACACTCTGACTTCACAGTATTCTCATGTAATTTGTCTGGATCACGTAGGACTGTTGAACTTTCTAAAATGTTTTAAATTTATCTATTGCCAGGGTCACATGATTTTTCACCTTTTTTGTATGCTGAACTTTAGTAATTTAATTTCTTTTTTATTTTAAAGAGAAAAAAACAGTAACAAAATAACAACAAAGGCCAAAACAAAACACAAAAACAATAAAAATGATATAGGATTTAAGAGCCAGATGATAGGAATTAACAATGGTGTTTTTATTGCATGTTAGTATCTTCAGTGAAGTTGCTCAGATTACCAGATGTGAGAATGCAAGGTTGATCAAACAACCAATGAGAATAAGAAGTAGTAATAAAAAAGTAGAAATGCTAAAGAGTTTCACTAAACAAGATGGGAAGAATTCAACAATGGTTCTTATATTTCATATTCTTGTCTTCAGATTAGTTCTTCTGGTTATCAGATATAAGCATGCAAAATTGGCGAAAAAAGCATTAACTTTTCCTTTCAATAAACCAATAGACATCAGCAGTACAATTATCCCGGCTATCTTTGTATATTCATATATATTTTTCCATCCTTCTTTATTTCTTTTCTCCTTTCCCTCATCCCAGTTCCTTCCTTTTGAGCAATTTCTTTCCCTTTCTCAATGCCTATGGTACATTTTGGGTTTATTTACTCTTTCAGGTTCTTATACTAGGAAGACAATATGATGTATATACACATGAGGGTCGGATTTATTTCACTTATGAGCATGGTCTCTAGTTGCATCCACTTAGCTATAAAAGCTTCAAACTTATCTTTTCACAGTCAAGTAATATACCATTGAATAAAAATATCACAATATTTTATCCATTCCTCCACTGATGAGCATTTGTGCTGTTTCTAAAATTTAGCTATTATAAATTGTACTGCAATAAACATGGGTGCACATATATCACTATGGTATGCTGTTTTCAGTTCTTCTGGAAAAATACCCAGAAGAGGAATAGCTGGGTTGAATGGGACCTCTAATCCTAGTTTTGAAAGGAATCTCCACACTGATATCCGCAGTGGTTTCACCAGTCTACACTCCCATCAGCAGTGGAGAAGAATTTTCCCTGCAGCCCTTCCAGCATTTGTTACCGGTTGATTTCTTAATGACAGCCATTCTTTCTAGGGTGAAATGGAATCTCAATGTTGTTTTAATTTGCATCTCTCAAATCACCAGTGTTGTTCGAGATTTTCTCATGTATTTATTTGCCATTTGTTTTGCTTTATCTGAGAAGTGTGTATTCATCTCAGATGCCCATTCTTGTTTTGGACTTTTGAATTTGGGGGCCTAATTTTTAAAAGTTCTTTAAATGTTCTACATAGAAATCTTTTGTCTGATGGAAACTTGGGTAAATTTTTTCCCAATTCAGGTTTTTTGGTTTTTTTTTTTTTTTTTTTACTCTGTTGGTGATTTCTTTTTATGTGCAAAAACTTTTCTTTAAAGTATTTCCCATGCAGTTTGGTTGTTGTTCATGAACACTCTGCCTACCCCTATGTCTTCAAGGTTTCTACCTAGTTTCTCTTCCAGTAGATTTAGTGCTTCTGTTTTAATATTTTGATCTTTAATCCATGTTAAATTTGCTTTAGTGCATGTTGGTAGGCATGGGTCTAGTTTCAGTCTTTGTCATGTGGCAAGCCAGTTTTTGCAGCCTCTTATTAAAGAGGCTATCTTTCTTCCATTGAAAACATTTGTCCCCTTTGTCAAAGATAAGATAGATGGCTGTGTGTGGTTGTAGTTGTGTCTGCATCTTTTAATCTGTTCCACTGTTCCTCGGGTCTGCTTGCTTGCCATTACCACGCTGATCTTATAAAGTAGCTTTATAACTTAATTTCAACTTGGGAATTGTGATGTCTCTTGCCTTTATTTTGTTTTCCAGGATTGCTTTTGCTTTTCTAAATCTCTTCTGGTTCCAGATGAATTTTAGAAATGTTTTCTTTATATCTGCGAGGTATGTTAATGGTATTTTAATTAGGATTGCTTTGAATCTGTACAAGTTTGGAAATATGACCATTTTCACAATGTTGTTTCTTCTTATCCATAAGCAAGGAATATCCTTCCATTTTCTGAAATCCTCTTTGATCACTTTGTCAGAGTACTGCAAATTTCATTGTGTATGTCTTTCACATCCTTTCTTAGCTTGATTCCTATGTACTTCATTATTTCTATGCTACTGGGAAAGGTGTGGTTTCTCTAATTTCTCTCTCAGTATAGTATATTTGACATTTATGTAAGGGAATGCTATTCATTTTTGAGTGTTGATTTTTGTATCCAGTTACACTATTGAATTTGATTATTAAATCTATAAGCTGTTTGGTGGAGTTTTGGGGGTCTTCAATGTAGAGTATCATGCCACCTGCAAATAATGACAATTTCACTTCTTTCTTTCCTACCCTTATTCCTTTTATTGCTCTCTCTTTTCTAATTGCCCTGACTAAAACTTCCAGAAGCATACTGTAGGAATGGTGAGAGTGGACTATTAATTTCATTTCAAATGTGAAAGCAACTAGTTTTCCTGGATAAGCTTGACTTGAACCCCTTGCAGTATTCTTTATTAATTGCTGGATTCATTTTGCAATACTTTGTTAAGAATTTTTGCATTTGTTTTTTCCCCTCTCTGATTCTCAGTCCTTTATCTTTCTTAGGTCTGTTGTCAAAATTATCCTGGACATCTCATAAAATTGATGGAGATGGACTTCAGTTTTGGAAAATTTTCTGTAGGGTTGACAGGCTTTCTTTTCTTTCTTTAATATTGAATATATTTCTCAGAGCAGTCATCTGGGCCTAATTATTTACAGTTAATTTCTCATTCCAATATGTTTCAGAGTAGAACCATTATTTTAAAGTCAATAAAGTTTTATCTGGGAAATTTCATATGTCCTCTCTTCACTGTCCTCCAGGGTCATCTTAATGGAGTTCATGGCCTTTGAGACAGCTTTTTAAAGAAAATAACTGATTCTCAATCCATTCATTCAATCTGCCTGCAGTTCTTTTATTTGCGCTTTTATATCCATACAAATTAAGAAGACACTGATATCTACTTCAAGAGTCTTGGTCTGGTGTCTTGGGGATCTAATTTCTTTCAGCTGTTTGCTCTCAGGTCCTTAGTGTAGATACATCTGCCTTATTTTCAATCACCAACACATTGGCTAAACATGCATGAGTTCAAAGGATATTCCCTCCCAATGCATCATGCTCAGGAATAGCAGATATCACTAGGATTTGTCAGTATTTAAGTCACACATGTACATATGTATTCTTTCAAGTCTTCTGCTGACTGTTTTGTAGCATCTTCCCACAGACCTTGGAGATAGTCCTCTG
Organism: Dinomys branickii; assembly: GCA_004027595.1. Lineage (NCBI taxonomy): Eukaryota > Metazoa > Chordata > Mammalia > Rodentia > Dinomyidae > Dinomys > Dinomys branickii. The sequence continues at coordinate 22,250 of PVLD010018653.1, read as the reverse complement.
TGTACACAAGGCCACAGTATTTCCATGAGACATTTCCAGGGCTGTACAGCATGGAAAGCCCATCTGGCAGACCTCTACTATGAAATCAGTTTCAAAGACTAACTTTAAAAATTTTCTAGTGTTGTCAGATGTCAGATTAGCCCGAACATTACTGTGCAATGTTCCTGGAAATGTTTCTAAATATATAGTGGGTTTCTGATTTTGCTCATAAATTTATCTCTTAAAAAAATATTATTCTCTCTATGTTGCTCTTTATATACACTCCACTCTCTGTAATCTGTGTGGTTATAAACTGTGCAAATCTTTCAAAGAAACAAATCTTCCTTTAAATATTTTTCTCTTTCTGAATTGAATTTATTACTTATAGCTCCCTTATTGTCTTTTTAAAATTTTACTTTAAAGACAAAAGAATGGAGACACATGAACCAGAATAAGCCATAAACAATACCGAAAATACAAAATTATACAGAACATAGCAGGGAATTAGCACTGGATGGATGCTGTATTACATAATATTATCTTCACATTAGTTATCACACTAACATTAAAGGAAATACCAAACTATAGAGAAGACAGTAGGGAGTTACCACTGGATGCTGCATAATATAAAGTTATCTTCACCACTTCTATTAATACAAAAACAATTGATGAAATACAAATTATAGAGAACATAGAAGTGAATTAGCTCTGGATGCTGTCCTACATAATGTTACCTTCACATGTTACTCAGTTACACAGATGATGGCCCATTTCATCATTCAATTTTCTCCTCCCTCATCTCCGTTGCCCTACCACTCAATCAGTCATCTTCCCTGTGATAATAACTGTATTCCTGGGTTTATCTATACCCCTGGACTCTCGCGTTGGGAAGAGATATAGCTACCTCAGACCATACTATAGCACACATGGGTGTATACAAACTGCCATGGTCGGAGGTGGAAAAGCGCCCATGCTCACAGCGGACTGCCCTGCTCCGGCCCGTTCTCATGCTGTGGGTGGGGGCGGGTCCAGTCCATGGGGTGCCCTCAGCAGGGCACACAGTGGAACAGCTGCAGGGCCCTCAGCGGAGCAGCCGCGGGGCCCACAGTGGAGCAGCTGCAGGACCCAGAGTGGAGTAGCTGCGGGGTTCAGAGCAGAGCAGCCACAGGGCCCTCAGCAGAGCAGCCGTGGAGCCCACAGCAGAGCAGCTGTGAGCACGCGCTCCCGTCAGGGTGCCCTCGGTGACCCGTTCGGCTCTGTCCCATTGCCTCGATGACAGAGGCCCTTTCTTCTCCTCCTCCCTCCTCCTGATCTCCAATATTACTGTTCCCCACCCCTTGCAGCTGGGCATTGGACAAACTTACGATGCTTGGTATGAGGGCTTGAAATCTCCCCAGCCCATTCTCACTGTGTTATTTCAGGGTATGAACTGAGTTTAAAGATTAGTTCTAGAATAGAGTTGGAGGATTTTCTTGGGTCTGCTGTATAGAGTATGTTGTTGTTTTTCAGACTCCCAGTGTGCTGCTTTTCATCTAATTTGTTGCAATGGGTTCATGCAAGGTTCATATGTGCAAGCTGCAAGGAGACCCTCTTGGTGCTCACATTAATAGTTTGGGGTGAGTCCTGAAGACTGCAGATTCGTCCCATTGTTGCCAGGAACAGGCAGTGCTTGCTCAAGCTGCTGAGACTCAAGGTGCTCCCAGAGAGAGTTCAGGGTGGGAGCTGAGTCCTGGCAACCCAGCTCGTGCTTCCTGCCTGATGTTGGAGTGAAAAAGGCTAGGAGCCACCCAATCCACCTCCATCTGCATCTTCCTCCCGTTGCAGTGCTGTAGCCCCCGTCCGCTCTTCAGCCGCATCCCTGGGAGCCGCCACGGCTCACCACTGAGGTTCCCCGCTGCTCTCCACCGGTAGCTGCTCACCGAGCAGAGAGCCAGGGGGCCACCGCCTCGAGGCCGGGCATGGTAGGCTGTGTACTAGTTGCATTGATTCTCTCCAGGCATTGATTAGGAAGGTTGCCGCAGGGTGGGGACTCTGCCCCAGTGGCTGTCGCAACCTCTCATTCTCACACTGGGTTTGACTGCCATTTCTGACTGCCATTGCCTCCTTTCCTGGCTGCGTCCTCCTCTCTCCAGCCCTGGACAAGCTCTCGGAACTCCACTCTCCTCTGGCCAAGTCAGGAGGCTTCCGTGAGCGTGGGCCTCCGAAGCTGAAGCTGGGAATGCCCGAACAAGGGCACGGGCCATGGGTGTGCTTGGAGCAGTGACTTCCTCCTTCTCCTCTCCCTCCAAATGCACCATGGCCGATCTCCGGTCCTTTCCTCCAGCGGAAGTTTTGCTTAGTCTTTCCGAGGGTGTCAATTCCCATTTCAGATCCTTCCTGAGTTCAGGATACCCACCTCTTTCCCTTCTGTCCTTTGTCTGAGTGGCATTTCTCCGGGAGGTTCTCTCTCTGCTGCCTACCCAGTCACCATCTTGAAGTTCTCTTGTAAAATTTATTTAGTTATTTGTTACTTTCTAACGAATTGACCATTACATTTCTAAAGTTCTGAAATGGCCAACAGACCTTAGAAAGATACCACTTTAGGCTCCTGCTTGAAACCGACAGCTACAGAAAACTGCTGGCCTTGATTCAGGGCCACGCTTATTGTTTTTAATAATTGTTTGTTATAGTCACTTTTGGCTTTTTTGGCTTAATGGTTTTTCTGTTATCTAAAGATAGCGATTTACACATCTGTATTAAATTTAAAAATGCTTCCTGTGAGCAGTTAAAGCTACAGTCAGTTTTAATCCCTATTTTACTCATTTGATTCATTTCAAAATTCCCCTTACACTATCATTTCATTTCTAAATGTTTTCCAATCTCCATCTTACTTTGACTAATTTGTTATTAAATATTGTCTTTCATGTGAGCAGATTTTATGTTTCTTAAGTGTCTGATATTTAATTATATTGTAGATAAATCATATGTATTGCAAATTTTATAATTTACTTTTTAAAGATCATATGTTTTATTAGAAGGGACATTCCACTTACAGTATTAGAAATTATATATTCTATAATTTTAACTGTCCTACACAGTTTTTAATTTCAGACTGATTCATAGCGAATTTGAAGTCTCTATTTCAATTTGTTTTCCCTGTAGGTTCAAACAATTACTAAGGGTCAAGAAACCGACTATTGTTTTAAATATTCATTCCCATACTTAGTTTTAATGTGTGGGTGTTGTGTGACTTATGGTTCTGTTTCTACATAAAGGAAAATTGAGATTGCTTATATTTTCCAGATAAATCACTTTTATCATTAATAAGTTTTGCTCTTCTATTTTGGTAATGTCTATCTCTTGGACACCCATTTTGTGTGGTATTCACTTTTCTACGTTAATTTTTTTCTGTTTGTAATTCATCAGATAGATTTTCCTTTAATTAATTTAGGTTCAAAGTCTTTTCCAGTCTCTGAATAACACTTCAGGTGGCAGATAACTTGCTTTTAAAAATTTTTGTTTGACAATGTCTGTCTTTTCTGCTAGTATAATCCATAGAAATATCATTGTTATATTTTAAGTTCATGTTTACCATGTATCTATGTGCTGTTAACTATAATGGCTACCTTTTATATTCAGTTCTATCATTATAATAATTTACTTGTTTACCCAAGTTTTAGTTGGTCATCCCTTTAAACACATCCATTTGTACTCTGTGTATGACACAACTGTCCTTAACTTAATACATCAGTCTCAGACTTAATGTTATATAAATGCATCTAAATTTTACAAATTATAGTAATAAATTTTGGCACATATTCAGTAGCCTATAATATTATACATGCATATTTAACACTTTTAAAGATGTTATACTCTGCAAAGTATTGCATGTAGTCTTCTTAACAGGCAGCTTTCTGTCAAAGGAATTGAAACAAAGGAAAAATGGTGTTTTACATTTTTTCTGCCTAGTTACTCATTTATCTTTTTAGTTTTCTTTAAATAATTCTTTTATGTAGATGTCAGTTTCTACTTGTCATAATTCCCTTTCTGCTCTTGGAATTGTAAATATGATGAAATATGATGACAGACTTTCCTGCTTGTTTTCTGTGTTCCGAAAAGTGATTACTGCACCAATAACTCTGCTTCTACTTTCCTGTCTAGTGTTAAAACCTGCCAATCCTTGGGCATCTCTCACTTTTTCTTCATACATTAACCTTCATTCAAATGGATGTTCATTATACTATGGATATTTGTACACTAGATATTTTACGCTAGATATTTTAAAAATTTACTCTTTACACACATTTTAATGGATAGATACAACTTGTTTGAAACCAATGAGTTGCTTAGCTATATAATTTTTGGGTTTTACCAGCACTACCTGTCTGCCTCTCTCACGTCTGTGACTGTACTTATATATGGCCTGTTTCTCATGTTCCTCCAGTTAAGTGCATGGACGTTTTCTTAATACTTTATACTCAATCACTGAAGTATCACACAATGTTCATTGTGTTCTGTTTTCTATGTGGCATTAGTGGTAATGATTTTCTTTCAATTTTTTCATTATTTTTTCTGTTTCCCGTTCTAGGTTGACTCAAACCTGCCCAGTGTTTTGCTTTTATTAGAAACGGTATTTCAGTGGTCATATTTCATATCTGTTCTTTTTTCTTGCAGCATCAATTTTTCGCTTATTATCCTCACAAGTCTCCTCATCATCTCCATATTTTTGTCTTTAAATATACATATTTTTAATTCCTCTACTCTCAGTTATTGAGGATTCCAATGGTCTTTGCTTATTTAGATTAGATTTGTTTCCACTTAACAATTAAAATTAACATTGGTTTTTCTTTTGAAAACTCAGAAATGACAGCGTATATCATGGGGCTTTGGAAAAATTCTATGGCTTGCCTATGATAGAATAACTGCAAAAAATGAAAGCTAAACACCACCATTATTATGAACCTAGTTTTGACATTGAAATTTCCTTAAACTCAGAATCTCCAGAGCACACTTTGAGAACCTATGGTCTAGCTTTGTTCGTCCTATTCCTGCATCTGGGAATCAAGGCTGATATTGAATACAAACTTGAAAGAAATCCTTAATTGTGGTTTATACAAATCATCAAATTATTTTCCTCTATTGGCTAAGAAGATGCTAAGTATTCATGAAATGATTAATATTTTCTGGTAAGCACACAAAACACTGTATTCTTCATCCTCCTCTGTGTATATTATTCATCATGGCCAGGTCTTTAATATGAAATATGGAAGACAATGTACAAAAGTTTCAAGCATTAGAACTGTATAACTTTTACCAGGACTCCCACCTCATTTCTTACTCTATGAAGAGTAACCAGCAGAGGACTTCCCTTTGGCTACAAATAAAAAGAGAAAGGAAAGTTGCCATTAGAGAGGCACTGGACCAAGACACATCTGCTTCAGAATCTGTGAGAATATTCTGTGGGATTAATAAACCGCTGATATTTGAAAGTTATTTATTGCAACAGCTAGTGTTATTTTCTCTGAAATGTTACTAAGGGCATTGTAAATTCTCTTACTTGAAGAAAGGAGCAGAAAACCACAGTGCTTCTTTCTTATTCTCATCTAGCTTATGCCCCAGTCTATTTGGAAAATTTATTGTTTTAAATTGAAATTAAACTGTGTCTTAATTTATCGTAATATATACAGATAAAAATTCAATTTGAAGTTTTCTCACTTTAGTGTATGCTATCCACTGGAAACATAATATTTCTACAACTATTATATGTAATTACAGGTACTTTATGGGGCATGAGGTATAAACACTGCTGTCATGAGTGCAAGATTGTTTATAGCTTCTTCCACTTGCTGCAATTTATTATTTGGTTCTAAAACCCCATTAGTGAATGGAAACAGCATATCTTTGCAGTACTCTTGTCATACATCTCTCAAATCTTCTTCATTCCTCTCAAAAATGGATTAACTATTGTGTGAAAATGATGTGAGTGGGCTGGGGTTATAGCTCAGTGGAATAAGCGCTTGCCTAGCAAGCACAGGGTCCTGAGTTCGATCCCCAGTACCGCAAAAAAAAAAAAAAAGAAAAAAAAAAGAAAATGATGTGAGTTCTTCATGAAAAATACAGAGCGCCTAGTGGTTTAGCCTTCAGTAGATCCACTCCTTTCTAAATATTGAGATCAACTTTCAGAATTAATTACCAAAAAATTTTTAGTAGAATATAGAGTCCATTCTTCCTGCTTTTAAATTCAGTGTAATATAGAATATCCTTTCCCTTTCCGCAAGAGAAGCCACTCAACACCTCCAGTGGACACCTGCACATGTGGCTAATAACAAATCACACATGTGTGTGAGTCTGTACATTTTTTGTATGCACAATTAGAAGAAAGTTGTGAACTTTCAATTTTTCACTCAAAGGAAACATTTCACAGCTTATCTTTGGTCTGCTGAATGACCAGCATGATTGTCCATATGGTGAGGGCTATAGAAGGTAAACTGAGTATTTCTTGACCACAAACATCATGACAAAATGATAATAAATCTGATAACGAAGATGACTACTACGCAGCATGTACAGTGCAGATACCGTGGACAAAGTGTGATTCATATCCTAAGCAAAACTGAGTGCCATAATGCAAGTTTCTTTTATGCTACTCAGAATGGTGCAAAATTAAAAAAGGAAGAATTATTCCAGGAAATTTGAACAATATTTTGAGACTATTTTCAGATAATAATCTGAGGTGAAATTTTCAATAAGACTTTTAGGTGCTTATGGGTACCTAAAACTGTGGAAATCTAAGTCATTGGTAAAGGGTACTACTTTATTTATACAATATATTGTAAAAAAAAAAATAGTGTTCTACTTTGAAGTCCCCACTTTGAAGTAAAGAAAATGGGTTTTAGGGCAATCTTTTTACTGCCTTTGTATTCCTCATGTAAATGACAGAAATAATGATAAAATACTTTCTGTGGTTTAAACTTGTCAAAAATTTTATAATGATATGTATAATAACATATACAACTGAGGTTTAACATTAATTATTATTTAACTTTTGAAATTACTCTTAATTTGAGTTTAGTTCTATTATTCAATAGAGCTACAGATGAATAAAAGCAAAGATTGTATTTTACTTGTCATGTAGCACCACCAAATAGAAATAAAGGAAATTTGAGGTAATTGGTTTTGCTACAATAGAGAACTGATACAGGGAAAGATGGATACAGTTCATGGCTTGATATGTGTCCCTTCACCATCCTGCTGTGCTTAGCAAGTCTGTGAATTACCTTGGGATGATACTTTATTCTGTATTCTCAAAGCCTTTCCTTGTTCTCCGTGTTTCTGAGTTCTCCTCCACTTATACCCATGCTATATCCAGACCCATGGAGTGTGTTATGTGACTTGCTACTTCCTTGGAATAGCCCCATCAAAATTTTTTAGACATGGTGACCACCATGAAAATCATCTGATCTACAGCAATGGAGACCGCCTCGTGTAACACCAGTGTTTTCCTCCTGAGAGCAGTCTGCTTGGCATGAAGGGAAGGCACAGCTGGAACAAGAGGAAGGCTCCAGTTCGCAGGAGGCCTGCTACCCTTTGCTTCTCTTTGCTACTGAACTCATTGCTTTGTTATAAAGATGCTGTGAAGGGGTTGCCAGGACACCAGTTCATTCACATGAGTTGGCATTTTATAAGATTAACTTTGAAATAATTTTCTTTAACTACAATACTTATTGCCCAAGTAACGCAAAAGTGTCCTTTTTATATATTTAAACATACTGTGCTAATATTGAATTTGAGAATATTTTATAGATGAAATGAATATGAGTTTATCAGTAAGATACAGTGATGTGATTCTCTGTTCACCTTCTTAGGGTTTTTGATGGACACAGAGTGATTATTACATTACAGTGATTCATAAATGTCAACAAATAAGGGTAGTGAAAGGCTCATATTAAACTGGATTCTCTTCCTGACATCTTAGTGGGCAAAACTGTGGTCCAGATAAGAGAAAATGAGTACTTTTCTAAGTGGCTTTCCCTAGCTGTCTGAGATGTGAGATTAAAAACCCTTATGGGGTCTGCATGGGTACTGCAACCACAATGAAAAAGAGGATTGGAAAGAAAGAAGAGAGTTGGTATCACTGTTTGCCTGATATAACCCTATGAGTGCGAGCACCACTGAATCCCGGTGAGCACTGTTTCCATTTTTATTAATTGAAAGACACCTCTGAAACTGTGGAGAAGAAACTTTCCAGGTACTCGAAAGAATACAGGTTATCTAAAGTGAAGTGCTAGAAACCAACTTGGAAGACAGCCAAATCACTGTTTCCATGTTAAGTTGCTGTTCTTGCTTGTTTTGTACCACAGAAGGTGGAAAAAGAATCAATCTAAGAAAGCTAAAGGTGGGCTTTCATGGATTCCTCAAATGGGCTTTTCCCTTTGGCATAACTTTGAGAACTCTAAAAATTCCCTCTATATCTTTTTTATTGAAAATATAAGAAATCTTAAGCTAATTTTTGCGCTGCTTACTAGTACAAAAGGACTACAATGGACCCCAGCAAAACAGTTTTCAAAAGCAATAATAAACTTGCCATCTGAATGGATGATGTAAAAACCCCATTTCATTACTTATAAGATTTTCATAACTTTGTTGTCTGGGAAGAAACTAATATGACAGCTGCTGGGAATCAAACTAGCTCCTCGAAAAAGCAGCAGAAACAGTGGAAAAGACTGTGGAAAGATTGAACATGAAGGGGAAAGGTTTATAGAATCAATCAACAGAAAACTGTCCAACATTCTTTCCCTGAAGAAAAAAACCAGCCAACAAGCCTGCTGTCTCTATTGTCTAACTTGGAGCAATTCTCAGTGGTTTGAAACTGTTTATTTTGATTCTCTCTACTTTTCTACCTGCAGCTGATTCCTGGCAGGATGCCATCCGTGTATTTAAGTCCTTTTAGATCTATGTCAAAATAAGAAAGAGCAGGTAAAGGTATTGAAAAAAGAAACTATTAAGACATCTTTCATGTGGAACATGGTTTTAAAAGAAGAGAAAAAAGACACACTTTTAACTTTCAATTATTTTTAATTCTTAATAAATCATCTACACATCTAAAATTATATTAAACTAAATATTAATACTAGGGATCAAGGCTTTGTAATGCCACAAAAAATACATAGAATAATTTCACATTCTTTTCTTTATTGTGCCTACAACAGCAGATATTTGTAAAAGCAATCTTTTGGTTCTCTTAGTAAACTATAAGGATTTTCTTTCTGAGCATAATAACCTGGTTATCCTTTTGAACCCATACTACTGGTTTTTGGTAATGGGATAAAATTTTCTCAACATTGGATTTCAATGTCCAAAGCTCTTAACTGATTTTCTTTTGTTCTTCCTTTCTTTCTCTTTTTATTCCATCTTATTGATGTAAGGGAAAACAACTCCCAATCTGAAAGATATCTGGGACGAGTTCATGTTCTCTAAAATTAAAGAATGAATTTGAGGAACAAAAGAGGTTAAGAGCAGAATATGTTTATTGGGGGACAGGAAGCTTCTGTCTGAGAGAGAGAGGAGGGGTCCCTAGTGGACTGCCAAAGACCCTGCCAAAAGGGATTATATAAGGCAAAAGCCTGAGGTGGGTGGGTCCAAGATGGGGAAAAATGAGGAATCACAAGGTGGGCATAAGATGGGGCAAAACTATGGTTAACCAATAAGATTACAAGCATAATTACTCAAGCAAAATCGATTATATCAAGATCGAATAGGAAAGCAAGTCATATAGCAAGAGGGCATGACTGGGGGGCTTTTCCTATGGAGGATCGAGTTAGGGACCCTTCCTGGCTCTCAAGATGATAGAGACCTATTTAGACTATCAATCCTTGATGTTTATCCTTAGGGAGGTATGTGGGTGTATTTGCTTTATCTTTTGTCTTGAGGTTTGCTCCACAGCTGGAGGTGTCTGTCTGCCTCACAGCTACAAAGTAGCTTGTCTTCCGCACTGGCTCCTCCTGAGGGCCTGGTCCTGACTGTCTATGATATTTCTGACTAACTTAGCTGTCTGCAACAGTTGTCCACCCTGTCCCCTTCCACCCCATCACATACTCTTCTACTCTTTTCTGGAAGTCATTTAATAATTCTTTGTGCTTTCCTACTTCTTTCTAAAAGTGGCAGGGTTTATTACTGACCATTATATATTATTTCCTTCTAATTTAAAAAACTTCCACGTTAAGTAATCTGTATGATGCAAATTGAATACATTTTTCTAGTTTTAAATTAATTCTTAATCTTGATAGCATATATCATTTTTGTTCACAGTCAGAAAAATGTCAACAGGCTCTGATCTCAATTTATGAAAAGGCAAGCTCACAGGTATTTTTTTTTTAATTTCAGGATTATTCATTTTAAAAGTATCACAAAGGCAATAAGTAATTAATGACACTTTTTCTCACTGATACATATGGTATCTTTTTAGCGTCCCCTTAGAGAAAGACATAAAATAATTGATTTAAAAGCACAGGTAATGTAAATTTCCCAATTAAGTATGTTTGTTGTAGAATTTCCATTGGATTCACATTTCTCTTTATGCTCACTAGCTGAAAATAAGAATAGAACACCATTCACTTCCTTCCTAGAGGCAGAAAAGCCCTTTAAAGTAGTATATAACACAGCCCATATGACACTAAGAAAAATGACCATTTAAATCAATTATCTTTAATAAACAATACAGAAAAAGAGAATCACATGGGTTCTGCCATTTGTCTGGACAAATTTATAGATCTGGTTAATTAAAAAAATAACTGCACTTAGAGCATTCTTTTACCTGTAAACCATTTGTAAATTTCTATGAAATATTTTTTAAGTAGAGAAGCTCTTATAGAAAGACTGGAGGCAAAAAGTATGAGGAAGAGCTGTATCTTACATCTAAATCATGCATCAAGGCTAGCCATAGCCTACTTTTTTACATGGTGCTTTACTTATTCAGGTATTTGTATTCACTGAACAGATTTTTTAATATTATGGCTATATATGTCAGAATACTTGCTTGAAAAAGAATCTAAAAATTAAAGTTACATATTTCATATATTTATTTGTTTTAAAGTGGGCTTTTCCCAATTAATAATAGGTATTTCAATTAAATAATTAGATCACTGTTTATAGATCAATATTATAAACATTACAGCTGATGTACATGGACAAAATGGCACAGATTTTTATAGGGGAAATTGACTTTCTTATGCAAAAAACATAGTTACATTGTCTTGAACCTAAATCTGGTCTGCATTCCTATGCAAATGTACCCTTGCTGTGAATAGTTCTCCTTGTGGAAATGGAATTTGAGAGAAACTAAATTATATAACCTATGGGCAAAAAGGTTTAATGCCATCTCTTTCACTCTCCTTAGAAATATTTCAATGATATGCATGGTTTACTGGGTTTAATGATCTGGGACAATGGGAATGTACACATATTGGTTTGTGACTTTCTCCAGATAAGACATTCATGAGTACACTGAGGACATGAGCAAGTACCACTATTTCGCTTCTTCTAAACAGCTATTAAGCACAAAGAGAATAAACTTAGAAATATATTGTAAAACACTATGTGTTTGTCCTGGATATACTTTAGAAGGTGAAAGCAGAGCAGAATGATTTCTTAGCAGTATATCTTAATCAAGATTTATTGAAATTTTCTACTTGAAAACATTTTTAAATGGTTCACTTTCAATACACCAATGAATCTGATATTGCCAGCCACAATGATGCTAAGAAAGAAATATGGATTAGGAAATAATCATAGAATTGCTTTTTATTACTCTTCAAAAAATCCTGACATCCATCAGAAATAGCTTTGAGGTAAAAGAATTGATGTGTGTAGTAATGCAATACCATGGTTTATGTTTGTTTACTATTCAAAAATAAAACTAGAAGCAATGCAGTTTTTGAAATAGAACTATTCTAAGCTCAGAATATTTTGATATTTTAAGTTATTCTGAAAGAAATCTCCAGTTTTAGCTAGTACTGGCCAAATAACACATAATTTTTCCAAGTTGATATAAAGAGAGAACAGTTATAATAACTCATATTTTTTTCTATGTTTAAATAATTTTGTTCTAACAAAAGGCAATTAATCTAATATCAAAATTAATTATTTTAAAGAAAACAAACTGTTTTACCTGTTTCAGAGAATATATTAACAACCACATATAATGATAAATTGATTTTAATGGGTTGGAAAGAAACATTCCGTTAACACAGAGTTCTGCTAGTAAACTGGGAGAGTTAATTTTTGTCAGTTTCCTGCTGTTTCTGTCTCAGTGTTAACTTCTAAACAAATTGACACACAATAAAATATTTTTCATACAATAAATATTTGATGTTAAATATTGCAATATTTACTGTGTATGGCATTTTTGTTTGTTGTTTAGAAGCACAAGTTTACTACTCACCATCTGAATGGATCATTTTGAGAAAAATAAATTAACTTCTCTAGTACAGTTTAATCATTTTCATTATTAGGATAATTGTATGACCTACGGAAAACAGATCATTGTGCTGTTATTTTAAATCTCACATAAACACACATATATATAATATACACTCCTTTGTGTATTTAACAACAAATATTTATTTAATAACTATGATCTAATATAAGAGAAATGTAATTGCTATGGTTAATTATTGTAAAGAAAAAAAAAACACCAATAGCACGAGCCACAGTAACTGCTTCATGAAACACAAGGTAATATCTAGAAGGTATACAACTTAATTATAAATTGATTTGTGTCTTTACAGCTAATACTTTCAGTAATGAATCTCTGCTTTAATAAACTGAAGTTCATTATACAATGAGGTATTATGGAGAGGACTTGAAATTTTAGTTCATGAGGGAAAGATTTCATTCAAGAGAGGCTCAAATGAAATGAATGCTGCTTTCCTTAGTAATATGAAAAATCCCCTCTACTGAAGAGGTGTTTTAAATATTATGGATCAATTAGGTAAACATTTATTGCCTTCTTCAGTGATTTAGACTTTGTAGGATTGTCAAGTTTATGGTTCTACGTGGAAGACAAATATATATATATATATATATGTGAATATTTTATGTTTACAATAAAAAGAGCTTCATTTATGTAATGAATGCAATCGTTTGAAGTACAAATATATAGTCCCTGTAACAGTTACTTTGAATGACTCTTCTGTTCTCTCATAAAATGCTTATACAAATATTATTCAATCCATATTTCTAGTAAAAATTGAAATTATTACAAGTAAATATATTTAGGGGTTGTAGCCTTATATTCATAATATGAACTTCTTTGTTTCTTTTATAAACAAGAAAATGGACATATAAATACTTAAAAGGAGTTTCCAGATTGTTTGGAATACATGCAAACCTCAGGATAGTTTAACTGTATTATCCTATTTATGAATAAACATACATGTTTCAATGCTCTACCAATAGTAGGTGCATGCATGTATTTATAGATGCAGAGCAGAACGTTTAAGAGGTCAGATAATTACTAATAGTTATTTTCTCTGGGTTAGAACTAAAGAAAGAGGATTTAATAAGTAATTTAATTTGATCATTAAGCTTGAAATGTCAAAGGGAAATAAATGTACTACCACTGGCTGTAGAATATTTCATTCAGAAATTCACCTTAAAATTTGTTCAAATAAAAGAGTTCAGAGCAATCAAAGTAATGCATTGGCTAGAAGTTCAATAACCTGTTTTCAAGAGAAGAAAATGAGGCTCTAAAGCCATTCATTTCCTTCGATCTCTCATGACAAAGGCTGCACCGTGCACTGAAAACACAATCAAAGCTGTGCTTTGTGGACACTTGTCGAAGTAGTGAGGTAGGAATGTGAGAGACTGCACAGGCATCACAGGTAATCAACGCAGACCTTTCAAAGCTAGACACAGCCACACTGATACTAATGAAAACTGTGAGAAACGGACATTTCAAATTCTCTGGGACAGGCACTTTACCAGATTATATCGTGCAGAGCTTCTGGTACTCTGACTAAGAAAATCTACATAAATCACCCACCATTCAATCTCTTGATTGTTTAAGTTATATTTTGTTTCTTTGAATGAAACTTTGTGAGGAAACTATGTTCATGATTCTTCATTTCTTAACAAATACTCTTTCTTACTGGAGTAGGTTTCTGGTGGAGATCAGGGAACTAAATTAGCTTAGCATATTAATAAGTAGTGTAGCTGGAATGCCACTTATAATCTGGAATTTATAGTTTCATCCTGAGACATAGCGTTCCAATCTGGAAGCGATGTGTTAAATGTTTCTTTGATAATTCGTGTTGTCATCATAATTTACTTTCTTAAGTTTATAAGACCGAGGTCCCTTTCCTTTATGGGTACCCAGGTGAGAGTCATTTGCAACGTCTGGAATTTTTCAAACTCCTCACTACAACATCATTCCTTACCTAAAAAGCCCACAAATGATCTCAAAACTCCTCTTCAGATCTTTCACATTTCATAGTGGAGATCCGTTCAGCTACTTCCCCAGTAGCTGTGTGTCTCTGATCCATTTCCTTTCCATTTTGAAGTCCCCATGTAGTTGTATATATGATTTCATCAAGGTTAAATATGATAAACTTAATTCCACCTGCAAAAGTTCTTTTGCCATGTAGTGAGTCAAGCACAGAAATAACAATATGGACATCTCAGGAGGCAAAGGAAATCCATCACTCAAAACAGGGTCAGAAATCATATGAACAGACACTTACTTCTTTCTTTTCGTACAGTTTTACATACTAATATCTAGTAATCTCAACAGCTAGTTTGAAGACAACAATATGCAATATAATAACCATGAGCGAATTTCTTTTTTTTTTTTTTTTTTTTTTTGTGGTACTGGGGAATGAGCGAATTTCTACTCTCTTTTCTAGTGAAACTTTGTATCATTTCTATTGGTTGTTTTGTTTTGTTTTTATTCTTTATTCTCTTTAACGATTTGATCAATCTTACATTCTTAACATGTACTACTCTGAACAACTTCATTGAAAATAACAATATGTAATAAAACAACCACTGTTAATCTTTATCATTTTGTTCGGAAACCCTGTATCATTTTTATTGTTTTTGCTTTGTTTTTTTTTCTATATTATTAGTATTTTGCTATTTTTTATTATTCTCTTTAAAATAAAAAAGCAGTTGAGATTCAACAACTTGGTAAATATGAAAAATAACAGCGGACTTTTAGGTACTGTTCATCTTGTCTTTGTTACAAATTATTTTTGCTAATTTGAGAAATAAGTATAACAATGTTTACAGAAACATACTTTTCTTATTTTTTTACATTTATCTATTTTTTTCTCCATATACATGGAAAAATTAGTTCTAAAATTTAAAACATCCTAATAAAAATAGAGGTAGAAAACATAGTGCCACAACAGAAAGTCAGGGTTACTATGAATGCGTATTTCAACTCTTGTGTTAGTCGCTTTTCTCATCTCTGCAACAAAATATCTGACACCACAAGAAGGTGAGGTGCACCTTGGCTCATGTTTTAGAAGCTGCAGTCTTAGCAAGGTTGAAAGTATGATGGAAGGGCCTAAGCAGACAAAAAGCTGCTCCTGTCATGCCCAATAGGAAGCAGAAATAAAAGGATCCAACTTAGGTGGGAAATTACCCTTCCAGGTAAATAATTCCCCCAGTAAGCTGCATCTTCTGACCAGATCTAACATTCAAAGAACAAGTCATTTTTAGCAACCTCATAATTCATTCATCTTCCAAAAGCCAAACATATGAGCACCCAAGTATTCCAGGGACATTGAGATATAAATCATAATGGATTTCAACTTAAGGTATTAGAAAAGTTCTTCTATCATAGCAGCAGATATAAGTAGTTTTATCCAGTAATTCTTTGTAATGTAGAAATTCCTGCAATTCTCTTATTTCTTAGATATAGAGATAATCACATTTTCACATGATTTAAAATACTGCCCAATGGAAAACATTTGCTCTAGAAATAATATTTAAAACTATATTTCCCAAGCGAAGATGGAAACTCAGTAAATGCATACAACGTGGCAAACTATCTCACCAATCAGCACTTGACAATAATAAAGAGAGATAATAATTAGTTTAGAGAATCAAATTAACGATCATCTAAAAGTATGAAAACAAAATCTCTGTGCATGAAGGAATGATAAAAGATAGAATAAAATCACTAGATATGTTTGAAAAATACAGCTATCAATTTTCACAGACTCGACTGAGTCTACAATCTAAATAATTCTGTCATTTCACAGACAGTAAACTTAACCAACTGCTCAAACTCCTGCTGCCCTGTTATGCAGCAAGGTAAAGTCTAATGTCGAAACACTAAAGTGAAATCCAAAATACTTGAAAGCTCAAAGTTAAATGTGAAATTAAAATATGATTCAACCTTTTAATTTCTCTGATTTAAAACTTAGGGACATTGGCAATATATGAAATATTACTTTAACCAAGTTTTATTAATTTCATATCTCCCAACATTCCAATTTTTAACCCAAAAGTCCACATGGAATTTATGTTCACATGTCATTTTCAAGGTAGAATAGATGAGGGAAGAAACGTTTTCATAATACAGGTTATATTTTCTTCGATTTTGTCATGAGCTCTTAAACCAAATTTGAAGAGTCTATTCTCATATAACTGAAGTTGTTAAAAATAGGGTTGGACAAATTGAAGACAGAGAGAGACAGTAAAAATTAGATACATAACACATTCCATTAAGCAACTGTCAGCAGGCTTCTTTCCTTGCCCATTATTATCTTTTAGATAGAGAATGTCTTTCAAAACCCCGTGTGTTTAGATATGGGGCTTTCAGAATAAGATGGGATGAAGTTGATGTGCTTATCGGTGGATTCATTCACTAATGCGTTTGGTGGTTGAGGTGTTGCCTGCTTACATTTGAGTTACTGGGGGTATGACCAGGAAGGGTACACCTTCCATCCCATTTTTCCCCTTCTCTTTCTGCTTGCTGATTACTGCTGTATAGGTACCAACCTCAAGACAGACCCTTTACTTTGTCCTTCTGTCATCGTCCTGTCTGATCTTGTTTCTGCTTTGGAGACATTTGATTATGGACTGAGTTCCTTTAAAATTGCAAGACAAAATAAACCTCTTCTTGTTAAATTGCGGGTGTCCGGTGTTGTGTCCCAGTGACAGAAAAATGACTAAGATAAATTTTGTTGCTGGGATGGGGTTACTATCACAGCTATATCTGACCAAATGTTTCAGAAGTCTTTAGCTCTTAGCTGCAGGATGAGTTTGAGAAGGTTGGAGAAGTGGGCTGGAGAAGCCCTGGAATGTTATGAGCAGTGGTTGATATACAATACTTGTCAGAGCTCAGAAGACTTGGATGCTGGTTGAAATGAATATACCAAGGGCCTTTCTCAGTATTTTCAGTTAGGAACAAGGATTCTATTGGCATTGTGTGCTATGCTCGGGTGGAAAAATTTCCCTATACTTTGCCCATATCTTCAGATTTTGAGGAAGATTAAGATTAAGGGCTTTAGAAATTACTAATCTGGTGTCAGAAATTTCAAGATCGTCTAATTTTCACACTTTTACACTCATGCAGTTGGATGCTTTCAGCCAGATTTTAGTTAGAACCAGTATCAAAAGGTAACACCAAAGATATATAAAGTTTTAACTTTGTCTGAAAAGAAAAGTTGGGGCTTTAGGGAGCATGATTTCTAAAATGATCAACATTAAAATAAACCAAGTCCATCACATCAAGACAGTAGAGAAAAGATGGATTGAAGGCATCTCAGAAATCAGCAGGAACCCACCCTTCCAGCCTCAGTGGTACAAAACTCAGCTAAAAATAGAGTCCCTGGGCTCCCCCTCAGAAAGGTGGTAGAGAATTGGTTTACCAACACTTGTTTCAAACTTCTCAGCAATCCAGTCACTGACAAGCACCTGCAGTTATGATCTTAGGGGTCCTGATTACTCCTTAAATTGGAAGCAGATTTTAATGTCATCCACATGGTCTTGATTTTATAGGTATGCATAATGAAAGAATTATGGGGTCATGGAGCCTTCTAACCAGATTTCACAAGGCTTGGAAGCCAGTAAATCATGCCCCAGTGAGGGTAATATTTAAATCTATGACTGGGTAGCCAAAAGTGCAGTGGAGACCCTAGGAAACTGGAGATGCCAGGCATGTGGAACAACTGCTAAGGAAAGCTACAGACAGAGAGGGAAATTACAGCAGCAGAGAGGCTATGGTGGCTCTGAGCTGCAATCCTGTCCAAGCCGTTTGGAGCTCATATCTTGCCATAACTTGCCTTAAGTTGTAGACATAGATCTATAGGGTTTGTTTTTCCTTCTGAGTGTCAGTCTTCCTTTGGTCTCATTCATATAAATCCCTCTATTTCTCTCTTTTGGTGTAGGAATGTTTACTCTGCAATCACTTGCCAACAGTTTTTAAATTTATTTTGAGTTTTACAGAACCTCACAGTTACGAGTTTCCTTTGAATCCTGAGGTAACACTGGATGTTGACTCTTTGGCAGTGCTAAAACTGTCAAAAGCAGTGGTTCTTAAAGATGGAGTCAATGCTTTTTGGATGATGAAATGGCCATAAGTATCTTATGGGATGGTGTGGAATACTATGGCTTAGAATATCTTATAAAAACTTCATTGTTCAGAGGAGAGGATTTTAGAAGGTGACTGAATCATTGTGGATGCTATACTCCTCAGTGGGTTCATGCACAACTGGGCTCAGTAGCTCGTTATGCTTTTATGAAGTAGGCATGGATAGAGACAGAAAATTGTGAGTGTGATGTTCAACGTAAAGTTCTTTTGTCAAAGCCTGCCTTATCTTTCTGATGCCTAGATTTCGTGATGTCAATACTGTCTTCTGCACAAGCCCTTTTCCATCTTGTTTCTGTTTTGGACCAGCAGCCCATGAACTGAATCCTCTAAAAACTATAAGCTAGAGAAAACTTCTCCTTTAAATTGTGTGTGTCAGGCATTGAGTATCAGGCACAAAGCTGACAAAGATATTTCATGTAAGAGCTTGCAAATAAAGTTTGTGGATATGGTGACTGTGTTGGGGGGGATGGAGGCTAAATTTGAGCTTTACAAAATGAATTTTGCTTCACCAAGGAGGATCTTCCTGGATCCCATGTTGAGTTTAAACATGTCTAGAACAGTGATCTACTCTGATTACACAATATGACATAATTTCCCAGGAAATCAGCCAGATTCTAGTTGTACAGTGATTACATTGGAAAGCTTACATCACTGAAGGCACTACTTTTTTTTCCACTGAGGTAAATATTATTTCTGGGTTCAAATTATCTTTATCTTCTGGTGACATGTTTGCTATATGGCATTTATATCAGTTATTATTACTATAATTGCTATTGATTCACTTAGTTGCTAGAGAATATGAACCGATACAAATGCCATATACCAAACATATCACCAGAAGATAAAGCTAAACAGAACCCTCCAAAAATACATATATTTATTGTATATATATGTAGTATATATTTATAGCTATATATATCATTACATATATTGTGTACAAATATATATTGCATCTATACACAACTATATATCATTATATATAGTTAAATGTCATATATAGCTATATATGTTATGTATAATGTTATATATATATATATATATATATATATAATGAGGAAATTAATTAGATAGGTTAAAGGATCAGTGACAGGAAATCCACAATGACTATCTGCTCACTGGAATACAAGAGGGTCCAATTGCTCCAAGAAGCAGGAAGAGAAGGGACAAGGATACAGTGCCAGTCTGAAAGCTTCTTAGAGGGTCACCGTTTTGTCCTTAGAAGGAGCTAGAGCCTGTTGTCTACAGGCAATGGTATTAGCAAAAGACATATCCACTTAGGCATAGTGGAACTCTACAGGATCATTCCCTTTTCCTTTTCATTCCATTCCTCCACAGGTCAAATGCCAGTTACCTTCGGAAATAAATCACAGACCTACCCGGAGTTGTGGCTTATTAATTTGTTGGCATTCATTAATCCCATCATTGATGATCGAGATTAAGACCGCATTGTCATTAACCCACTTCAGCGTACTCGGCTCTTGATTAAAATGCACTTGTCTCATCACTTTGGCCATTTAGGAAGTAATTCTAGAAGTTCCCTTCCCTCAGTTTATCCCATCGTGCTGTCTTGGCTGCCTCAATATCTTGAATCAATTAAATGTCTTTAAATGTTATGCTCATTTTTCATTTTAGAGAAGGCCAGAAGTCACATGTGGCCAGATCAGTATATAAGATGGATGCAGATATACAATAATGTTTTCAGCACCCTCTTTTTTACTGAGTGAAAATTCAGCACTTGAAAATTAATGTTTGACCACACCTCATAGAGACATTCATGAAAGTGGGTTTCTAGAACTGCTTCAGAAAATGGGATGAATGATAGAATAAACATATTCGAAGCAAGAGGAAGTATTTTGAGGGCTGGTTAAAGGCAGTATGTCTTTTACTGTTATAACTTTTCAAAAAATTTAAACATATACTGTATATTTTGATCATACCAGTTCAAAATTAATGTCCAACATACATACTGGTCTCTATCAAAGGAAAGTTTCTCAGGGTCAGGAATCAAAAGGTGGAGATAATATAGTCACTCTTGGCATTATCTTGTTTCATACACCAGTGAAATGTTTGCTTTCCTTTTAGCGAGTTTGAACGTTTGTGCTAGTCAGTTATCAAGTAGAGCACAAGCATTACTATAGAGAGTAGAGTAAATCAAGCGGGAAATTAGTACTATTACCTATTGGGCATAAGAAGGAGTTCATTTGCAATACACGGGATCCTGTGATATAATCATATCGCAGCGCTGACAAACACTTTTAGCTGTAACCAGATTGATCAAGAAAGACTATTAAATTCACCCAATAGGGCAAGGACAAAAGATCGACTGAGGGGTCACTTCAGAAAAAACAAGTTCACAGTGAGAAACCATGACCATAGTTATCCTAACAGTTGTGAAAATGTGCCGGGTTGTACAAAAGAAAACTTATTAATTGTATCTCTCTTATTTTATTATGGAAGTATTTAGAAATATATTAGGCAGCAGTATTGCATTTTACACATTTATAATTTAACAGACTTTTTTCACAGAAAATAATTTTTATTTACATTTAAGTATCCAAATATCATATACATGCTTAGACATAAGTAAAATGAACATCACCTTAAAAATAATCAGATAATCTTTGACGTTGTTTCATCTTTTGAAGGGAAATGATTAAAATATTTTGATTTGATTAAAAGTATTTCTCTTGTCGAGAGATTCAAATAAACTACAACAACGATGGTAGGCTTTAAAGAAACTACAAAGTATATATAACTTGGTGTGACAATATTTTTATTTTTTTGTCTTTTTGGAGACAGGGTCTCGCTATGCAGTTCAGACTGGCCTTGAGCTCATTTTGTAGCCCAGGCCGGCCTTAAACTTTCAGTCGTCTTCCTGCCTCATCCTCCCAAGTGCTGGGATTACAGGAGTGCGCCACCATGCCCAGTGATGTGACATGATGGTACTGAATGATTATATTCAATTTGCATTTGATTTATCTTATTTATTTTAATGCGCTAATATTTAGTTAGATTATTGTATTGTATAATTATAACATTAAGTTTGATTAAATTGAGAAATTACCTTCTTGGCCTTCCTTTAAAAATAATCTAGTTCTTAAGCTTTTCACTGTAGGATGATTCTTGCAAATTTATTATATTTTGTTTGTTTTCCTGAATTACTATTAACAGAGGCCTCAGCGCATGAATTTGTAGCTTAAGTATTCAATACTTTCATATGCTAATTTATTAGATTGTGTTATCCACTACATTATACAATCATTTGATTTACCAGAAAAATTGCAATTTTGCTGATTATTATACAGTTTAATAAATACCATTCTATATCTCTTTTAAAAAATTTTATTTTAAAGTACCCAAATTTAAGCTTCTTAGAAATTCTGGAATACAAAGTAATCTATTCATAAACATTGCATTTCTACACCATTTAAATGTCTTTCAAAAATTTTGTAGTGTAAATGAATTGTGAGATAAATGCTAATCAGTAACATGATTTAAACAGAAACAATTTTTTAAAAGTTTTTAGAAATTATACATCAATGAAATATCAACATGGTAATTGTACAATTGGGTGATTTTAAAAGGAGAATAATATCATAATGGAACCATGTATTTAACCATATTTTTTTATTCATTGACTCAGATGATGATATGTATAATACTTTCTTCATTACTTATTAAAGTGCAATTT
>PVLD010018652.1:0-38427 GCA_004027595.1 Dinomys branickii | reverse complement strand
TAGAGTCCCTATTTCTCCACAGCCTCGCCAGCATCTGTTATTGGATGACTTTTTCATACTGGCCAGTCTTACTGGGGTGAGATGAAATCTCGATGTTGTTTTTATTTGCATTTCTCGAATGACTAAGGATGTGGAACATTTTCTTATATATTTATTTGCCATTTGTATTTCTTTATCTGAGAAGTGTGTATTCATCTCATATGCCCATTTCTGGATTGGGTCTTTGAATTTGGACAGGTACATGTTTTTTAATTCTTTGTATGTTCTAGATAGAAGACCTTTGTCTGAGGGACAGCCAGCTAGGATTTTTTCCCAATTTGTGGGTTTTCTTTTTACTTTGCTGGCGATTTCTTCAAATGTACAAAAACTTTTCAGTAGAATGAGGTCCCAGTTATTGATTCTTTGAAGTGTTTCCCTTGAAGTTTCATTTCATGCCATTTGTGTCACCTCCTGCTGTTTCACTGACTCTTATTAGTCTGACATTATTTCTCTTTTCCTTGTGTTGCAGCTGTTGCATTGATTTTTCCTGGATCCTTGTTGATTTTAGGAGATCCTTCCTTTCCTGATTACTAGTTGCCATGCTGTCTTCAAGATCTGAAATTCTACCTTTGGCTTCATTCAAGCAGTTTTGCCAATTTTCAATGGAAGTTTTGATTTCCTGGAAATCTCTTTGGGTCTGTTTCATGCATTCTAATTCATTCCTATATTGCTCATTTAGTGTTTCCATATGTTGCCTATGTTCATCTATTTTGAACTAGATGTACAGAGCATTTCTTTCATTTTTATTGTCATTTCAGTTTTTGCCTGAGAGATTATGTCTGATCTGATCTCTTCTATGGCCTGATGGAGTTGTTTCTTTATCTCTGTTGCAATCATTTCAGCAATTTCAGGTGTGTGTTTACCATGTTCTCCTATGTCAATGTCTTCTGGACTTGTTCTGAGTGGGGTGAAGTTCTGAGATTGTGTTTTAGTCCTTCAGCTTGTCATGTTTGATTTTGGAGACAGAACACCCAGTCTCCCTCTTCTCTGGGAGTTCAACAAAGGTTGCTAGTGGCCCTAGTATTCATGGTGGTCAGGCCTGCCCTTAAATGTCCACTGAGATGGGCTTCTTAGTATGGGGTCTTCTGGTAAATGGTGAAGTGTACCTAGTTCTCTCAGGTCTCAGATGCGAACTGTGATGTCAATCGATGGTAGGTGGTCTGATCCAGCCATCCCTCACAGCTCATGGCCCATGTATGACCCAGAATCTGGTTGCACTGGTGATGCAGTCCCAAACCAGTAGTCCTGTGGCCCCAGGCAGTTAAGGATACAGGCAAAACCCAGACATGAACTACAGGGTCAAGAGTTTGTGCACCAACTAATTATGTGTCTCCAGTCAGCTCAGGACACGCATAGTATCCAGACATGGGCTGCACCAACAGTGATCACAGACTGGCTGTGTCTGTGACCTCCAGGAGGTCAGGGTGCAAGTGAAGCCCAGACCTCAACTACAGTGCCAGCAGCTCGTGGAGCACCTGCTCCAGTACCTCACTCAGTACTGGGCACACACAGGGAGGGCCCACATGCCAACTCCAGTGACAGCAGTTCACGGGCCTTCTGAGTGAGAATCTCCTGTCTCACCAGGTGCACGAAGGGCAGAGATTTAGACTGTAATGTTGGCAGGGTTGTGGGTGATCAGCTCTGCCCCCAGGAGGTAGATGGGAAATAGCTGGTTCCCTCTGCAGCGTTCAGCTGGAAACTGTTCTGTCAGTGGGTGGGGACCTGCCTGATTCTGCTTCTCCAGTCATTTGAGGCTGCACACAGGAGACAGGTGCAGATTGCACCAACAGTGACCACAGATTGCCTCTGTCTGTGCCCTCTGGGAGGTCAGGGTGCAAGTGAAGCCCTGAACTGAACCGTGGTACCAGCGACTTAGGGAGTGCCTGTTCCAGTATCTCACTCAGTGCTGGACACATGCAGGGAGGGCCCACATGCCATCCCCAGGAAGAGCTGTTCATGGGCCTTCTGAGTGAGGATCTCCTGTCTACACTAGGTGCACAGAGTGTAGAGACTCAGCCATATCTTTGTTTTTGAAGCCATAAATGCAGTGTAACTGATAATGTTAGAAATCAGTCTTTGAGAACGCAATGTATTTGGGGACTAATTCTATGCTTACGTAAATCTTTGCTTTTAAAAAAAATTTAGTAATTTCTGGGAACAAATTTTCTCATCTAGGTCATTGTGGCATTTGAAGTTTCTTGAAGTTCTGATCTGAAATTTTTAGAGAGGGCTGTGGAAAATGTTCCCATATTGGAAAAGAAATAGTGAGAAAATTGTCTATAGCAGTTATATAGTCCTCTGCACTGTTCTCTCTATCCAAGAATTGAATTAAATGATGCATGGTGCTCTTTACTTAGGGTATTTTATGAAACTCTCTCTCTTGTACATGATAGGAAAGTGATCTACATCCCCTGTTCTTCCCTTTCTTACATACAATGGATTAATGCAATCTTCATTTAGATTTTACTTTCATATTCATTTCATTAAGGTATTAACTAATCAAATCATATAGATAACAATATAGTAGATGATTTCAATATAATTGTGTCTACCACTTAATAAGTATTGGTTAAGTACCTCATTTTATATTTGTGCCGATTTCATAGGTAAGTGAATTAGGATGGGTTACATTAGCTCATATATTTTGCACAGTAAGTTCAAGAGGAGCTGAGGCATTACTATTTCTAGTTTTTTTCTCCTTTAAAATAAAAAAGAAGAGAACTGAATCTACAGTTCAGAGCCTTCCGGTTTTGAGCCTGTTCATCTTACCTTCATTCATTATGAGCACTTTGAATTTTATACCAAGTCAAAAATTTTCATCTGCATAATGTTCTTTGAATATAAAACAGTGAACTCATGCTCAGTGAAAATTAGAAAGTAGAATATTAAAGTATTACTGGAAATTCAAAAAAAATTAAACATTTGAAAGATGTGTACTTCCCCTGTTTATCTGCTGTGGAGAGACTATCCATGTAATAATGTATAACAACATCCTTAATTTCTAACAAATGAACCTCTCTATCTCTCTCTCTCTCTCTCACACACACAGACACTCTCAGACTTCTGCATGATTCAATGTATTAGGTATATATCACTATTGACAAACTGACAATAGCAAAAATAGATGGTGGGCATAGTAACTTCTTAAAAATAATTATTAATTTTGCTGATGAATATTTAATTTTGCAAAGGCTCCACTGGGATGGGCAAGGATGGATTTAGCAAGCAGAAAGGCTCTATTTCCCAGAGGTCTTCAATTCAGTGTGAAAAGGGACCTACCAGGTAGGTCATGGCAGGGGAAGCCATTGCCCACTCCTTCCCTATTAGCATCTCCATGAGCCACATGGACTTCCTCACAATGTAGTGCCTTCATTTCAAGCTCAAACATCCCAAGACAGCAAGGAACAAATGATGTCAGCCCTTACAACCATTCTCAGAAGTTACACAGTGCGATGTGTGTTGGAATTTCTCTTGTCATTAGACTACCCAGACTCAAAGGTGGGGTATGGGATAGATTTCACTTCTCAGTGCAATGAGTATTAAAAACAGTTAAGTATGACAGTACTGTGGCCTCATGTAGAAAATATTTTCCACAATTACTGCTGAAAATGTCTTTCATTAAGAGAGATAATGAATTGTTCAACATTTATCAGTCATCATTACACTATATGGACAGCCAGAAGGATATGGAGATACAATTAAATAAGTCCTTTGCTGACATTCAGTTGAGGTTTCAGTAAGGAAACGAAAGTGCCATTTGCTGTCGACAATCTAGGATCAACTTCATGCTCATGCAGAACATTCTGTTACAGAATAAAGTTCCCTCCCGGTACACATCTAGGAGTATGTATATTCTTAAAGCATCTAGTTGAAGGTTGCAAGTTTTTATGTACACAATAGTATAAGTGTTACTTGAAGGAAGATGTCTGGTGGACAACAAGTATTTTATTTCTGCAAGTGTTTCTGAAAATTATAATTTTTCTTTTCAGGACAGCACTGAACTGATTTCAAACTGATTTATTATGCTCTGCTCAGCACCCGGCGCAGGGTCTTGAACACCTGGGTACTTAATAATGTGTGTCAACAATGAATTTTTATTATAAACCCTTTGTGGAATTCAAAATTTTTCACTGTATAATTTGGATTACAGCATTTGACTGAAGTTTTTTTTCTCTTTTATTCATTTAATAAATATTTATGGAGGATTCCCAAGGTCAGACTTTTTAATTATGGGCTATAGGAACAGACCATAGGAAATCTAATAAATTCTAGATTATTTATTTAAAATTATATAAGATCCAGGTCAGAGGATATAATTTAAATCCATTTATCCTACTTGAGTATACTCAAGATTGTGCACAAAGGCCATGCCCTCTTCTTTGGCGAGAAGAAATAGCATGTTGATGTCACTTTGGAATGTAAGATTATTACATGAATGGCCCCCTCAGTGATCAGGGCCTCACAAATCGCTCCATGTCTCCTGTGAATACACTTTTACCTTCTTTGCATGGAGACTGTTTGGTATTCTGGCCACAACCATATTTTCTGTGTGCATTTATATAGTTTCAAACATGTTTTTAAAATATAAAATTATTGTGATCACTTGGGGAGCTCTAATTTTCTTTCATTTACCTACTAAAAATGGACTTGGGCAGTGAGCTGAAACTAAGATACTTATCAGAGAAGATTTTATGTGTTTAAATAACCATTTCCTCCACTATTTTCAACACATATTTTCCAACACCCCACACAGAAAGCAGCCCTGCTTAGATGGTTGTGCAGATGAATGCTATGAGTTATATTCTCTTCAGTGTCTCTTGTTCAATGTCAAGTAGGAAACTGAAAACAATAAAACCATAATTTTTAGTCATGGGTTATATTTTTCAAATATTTACCATTTAATACAGAAATTGTCTTAATCGCATTGTGTTGATATAACAAAGAGCTGAAACTGGGTAATTTATTTCTTGCATTGTAGGGTGGGAAGTCCAAGGTCAAGGGATCTGTGTGTGATGAGCAGCCTTACTCTACGTGCTGTGCCACCCCATGGGGAAGGGGAAAGAGAAGGAAAGCCTGGACGCCTAAGGGAGAGGAGAAGGGTGCGGGGCAGGTCTGCCTTCAGCTCTTGGGACATGCGGTGGCCCTGTGTGCACCTGGTGTCCACATTCAGCACCTGGACATTGACACACTCTCCTTCCTGAGACTAATGTCCTGCTGCCCTGTCCATGGGATGGGCATAAAAGGGAGGCCATGATGCCTCAGGAGCACAAGGTGAATTACTAATTTATTTTATCCCAACTAATTTGCTGATGGAGATTTTTATTCTACCTGAAAGTATATTTTTCTCCAATTAAAGACATTAGGACTTGTTTTCTTTCTGATAAGTGATACTAGTTAAACATAATCCCACATGCCCAGGCAGCTGAGTTCCACTCTGCAGCAGTCTTGTATCTTCCTTAAATGTGCATTGTTTTTTTAGTTATAGATTAAATAGTTCAACTTTTACCATTCAATACAGGTACACTATAGATTAAATGGCATCCAAGTCCTGTAGTATGAGAATGTTTATATGAATGTGGTTTCAGTGAGATTAATATTCCTTTCTCTTGTAACAATGTGTGCCATAAATTTAAATATTTGGAATATGCTTTTCCTTTCTCTTGCAACTTTCTTGAATAGCCCTTCAAATAAAAGTAAAGTTTGGTTTTATAATGATCAACTTCAACCTGATGTGACAGGACTTGTGCCTGGATTTTGCCTTTTTTTTTTTTTTTTTTTTTTTTGGTACCCGGAATCAAACTCAGGACTTTGTGCTTGCCAGGTGAGGAGCTTCTGCTGCTGAGCTGTACCCCAGCCTTGTACCTGGATTTTACAGCTACATTAATTTGTTAGTAAATGTGTTACTGAGACACATACTGCTGCTGCTGTATGTGGAATCATGTCCTGCTATAGTGATCAACCCCTAAGGATTAAGAGTCTCCTGCCTTTGATGGAAACACAGTGTCTCTGGTTGAGAAATCAACCAGGTTAAAGGAGGTTATTTTTAGGGTGATGATTAAATGAGGGGCTAAGTGTACTTATATCTAGAATGTGAAAACTAGAGTTTATGGTAAAGTTGATGCTTATGCCAAATAAATTATCATTATTTTAAAGCAGGGCTTTGTTCATCTCATTCTCCCTTTCCTGAGTCTTCCTGTCTCTATGCCTACACTAATTTTACCTGTACATGAGCTAATGATCCTATCGATTTTACCCTTCTTTCTTCCTGGAGGTAATTACACCCATCCTCACTCACATTAGAGTCCTTATAATCATTCCAGACTACCCTGAAATAATTGTCAATAAATATATCAGACATCTAAATTACTTCCCAATGATTTAGAATGCAAAAGAAAACATTGATTTACTGAGCTTGTGTAACTACTGAAGATCTAATGAGGAGATATTTGAATACTCAAAATTTCACAGTTACTAAGTAACATGATAATAAAGTAAAGCCATCTATGCCTGGAAGAATGGAATTAAAATAAAAATGATATTTAAAATTCTATTCTCTCCAAAGAGTATTTAATATGCTGGAGTGTAAACTGATAAGTATTTTCACACAAGATGTTTTCCTTAAACTGTTTAATGTTTTCTTACAAATAGTTACAATTGTTAGGATATATGATTAATCATTTCTTTTGTGCATAAATCTGTAAATAATTTGTTTAATTTTTAAATTTCCAAGTTTTAGCCAACAATTTCCACTTTTTATTGTTCTAAAAGGCATGAAACCACCCAAGAATGTTCAAAGCTTCCTGTTGCTTTGATCTTAGCTCTTGTTTCCATGTATGAGAAAGTAATTTGCTTGCAGTTGAGGAATATTGGAGAACAACAGTGTTCTCTTTTTTCTCAGTCAAATTAATCAACAAGTTCAACACAACATGCAGGTTAGTCAGTTGTATCAATTAGGGCTGCCAGGAGTTGTGAAGTTGGAGAAAATGTTCAAATTTGATTTTAAACAGTGAAAAACAGATATTCCATAACGTTATGGTTCCCACTTCATATTTTAAACCTACAATTAGATTGTAAACAGTTTAAAAAAAAGAAGCAAGAAATTTAAGGCCAATAGTTTTACTTTTACTATGGTTAGATATATTTTAAATATCATAAAGCTTTACTCAGAAATACTAACTGGGTAAAATAATCGTGCCAAAAGAGAAATAGTAATTTTATTCCTTCTCACGATTTTGCATTAATGCTTAAATCATATATAAAGCCATGTAACAAAATTAGTTTTAGACAGAAAAAGGATGAGTATTGTGACAGTTTTGAAGTCTTACTCCTCATCTTAACTGGAGAGTTGTCTTTGCAATTTTTTTTTTTTTTTTTGTACTGGGAATCAAACTTAAAACATTGTGCTTGCCAGAAAGGTGCTGTCTTGCTGAGCTGTATCTCCAGTTCCTATGCAATTTGTTTTTAAGTTAAACTATTTATTAGTTTACCATTGCATTTATTAAGATGTTTTACTCAATGTGTGACCCTGAACTTCATAATCAAATATATTTCAACTTCACCCACAAGAGTACAGAGATTCTGATTTGCTTCTTGCTCATTACCTCATGCCAAGAGTGGTTGGGAGTAGTTCATACATCAACTGCTTTCATCTCAATCAGTCCTATATGAGACAGACTGTGCCCGTGGCAGTCACTTGTTAGAGACAAGGAAGACCAAAAGTCATTTAAAGAGAAGCTATTTTTGCAACTTACCCAAAAGTCACAGTTTTGAGTATCTGTAGATTGTTGCCAGAAACAGCAAACCAAACAAAAAAATAAACTAAACAAAACAAGGATAAGGAAAATGGCTTTCTTAGAGAACCGTGTGTTGAATGCTACAGTGTGCAGGAAGTTCATGGAAATTATCTTGAGCCATACCTATGGAAGGGAACCTGGGGAGAACAGACAGAGGAATTTGAGCTCTGATGCTGTTCCATGGAAATTGTCAGCTGATCCAACAGAGAGGTCTGAAGCTAGGATGACCTTTAATCACTTTTGCAATTTGAGGTAAATGGCTCAGGCCTTTATAACTCAGCATTTATCAAGGCATCTCTTGCAAATGGGGTAATCTTTGATAAATTGTTCTCTGCAGTAGAGGAAATTTACAAAAAATAAAAATATATCATTGGTATTTTCTGGAGGCACCCATAGAAGGGGGATCTAATAGGTGTAACATCATGTTCATCACCAGCTACATACTGCCCTGCTCAATCCGCATTTATAGCTTTGCTCTAGAATAGCCGATGGTCTCTTCTTCTCAGGAAGGATAGTGACACAAGGTGAGATCTCCATCCATGGAACTGGTCTTGGCCTTTATCTACTCATATAATAACATGATTTTTGGTTTCCATATGAAGCTGAAGGTCCCTTATAAAGAATACATTACACACTTTAAGAAGAGGGAGTAGAGCATTAGACCAGATCCTTAGAGTGGTCTTATAATTATGAGGCCCTCTGAACTTAACAAGCTGAGTGTCTTTGAAGATGATACTGTTTATTGTCTCTTTCTCTACTCTGTATTTCTACTGCACTCAGCACAGACTTCCTCTGGTCTAAAGGATTACTTGGTATTTTGAACAGAGCCTATATCTGAAGAAATGAGGCCCCAGGCACCCACCATGCCATAGTTGTTACATTATCCTATTTACCATCAATATTGGTTAGCCTAGAAATAACAGAGGCCTAAGGGTATCATTTTTCATTAAAGGTATGGCTCTTTGCCCTTACTGTGCTGCAGTGGTGCCTTGGTCACTTTCTATCTCTGGGAAAAATTACGTGATATTGACAACTGAAAGGAGCAGAATTTTAATTTGGCATAGGGGCTTAGTTGATACTTGGCTTGCACTTGAACAGACACGGCATAGTGGAATGGCATAACAAGGAAATTCTGTTCAATCCATGGCAGTCAGGGAACAGAGATGGAGTGGAGGATCCAGGGAGAAAGATGCAACCTTCCAGCTCATGTTCCTAGTGACCTACCAAGAACTGTTGTGAACAGATCCTTAAAGTAAAGAATATGAATCAAATGGTAGGAGTCCACTGATAAAGATAGTACTCTCATTATCCAGTCATTTTCTTTTTTTTTTTTTTTTTTTTTTTTGCTGTACTGGGGATCGAACTCAGGACCTTGTGCTTGCTAGGCAAGCACTTATTCCACTGAGCTATATCCTCAGCCCCCTATCCAGTCATTTTCAATGAACTTAAAAATTTTGTGGAATATTTTAGACCTAAACCATACCATTTGCCTCTGACCCCCAGAAGGTTCATAGCCACCTTACTGTGACAGATGCATTTAGTTCATCTCTAAAAGTTGGCAATATCTTAATAGGTCCAGAACTGTTGAACAGTCCAAAGTCTCTGAGACACAAGGCAAATTCTTAGCCATGAATCTCTATAAAAATAGGAAAATGAAGTTAAATACTGGTGACTTACAATGGCACAGAGTAATCATTTCCATTCCAAAAAGGTAAAATAGAGGTAATGAAAGGAATGGGGCTAACGGAAGCCCAAAACTTAGCAGAGCAAACATTAAATTGTGTAGTTCCAAGCTCAGCACTCAGGACAGGTTGTAGTGACACACGTGCTTCAAAGGTCTTGAGCAGCCCCGCAGATATGACATTGTCAGATACTGCCCACATGTCTTCTTTTTGTGATGGGTTTGCTAAACACCTGAACTTTACTCAACAGATGATCCCTGTTTCTAGCATCTGCATCTTCCTGGAATCTACATTCCAATTTTGCCTTCACTGTCACATCTCTCTGCACTGCCCTCTCAAAGACACACTATCTGGCCTTCTAGGGCTTCTTATAAAATCTAGTTGGAAACCTTCATGACCCTGTATCTCTTGCATTCTGTATGCCTCTAAAACCAACACTACATGGATATCTCCATGGTTTGGTTTGCTACCACCTTGAGCAGTGTCCAGGCCTCCTTGGAACATGGCTGCAGAGGTCTCTGAGTGTTTGGATGGCTGAGCACTGTGATACTAATCCAGGCAAATCAATTTCCTAAGCTACCTTTCTTGAACAAGGGGCTCAGGAACTCCCTTTTCAGATGAGAGCTTTACAGTTTTATACCACTGAGCCTGTGAAGAGTGGAGTTTTGATGATTTCTCAGATGCCCTCAAGCCACCTTTCTCACTGTTCTGATGCAAATCACTTGCCTTCTTGATTATGTTAATTTTTCTCAGTAAAACGTACTCCATCACCGCAATTTTGTAGGTGCTTCCTTTTTGTTAAAACTGTAAATCTGTTCCATCTTTTGGCTCTAATATTTACTTATGATTCTTATTTTACTGGCTAAGAGGAGCAGCAGTTTTCTTGTCACATCCTGAATTCTGGGCAGTCTTCAGATGTCTATTGACTGATTATTTAGTCCACTACCCTTAATCTCAGTCTTCTACAAAGCCTCAGGACATGGGAAAAATGTAGAGAAACTTTCTGGTAGGGTATAACACACATGGCTTCTAGTCCAAATGCAGTGGAGTCCTTCTTTCCATCAGAAATGTCTTGGGCCTAGAATCAGCATTCTGGTCCTCTGAACTCTAACAAGAATCTCCCACTAAGCTTCGCTTACAGATTTTAGAACTTTTGTGGTCAATATCTTCAGATCTTTCCAAATTCCTCCCAAGAACCATTTCTAAACACTTTTAAATCATCTGATCAAGTTCAGTCAGAGAAATGATCCCATTTGTCTGCTACCAAAATCTCTTTAAATCACTTCACTGTTACTGGCCCCAATATAAAACACTTCTAATTTAATGAAGGACGTGTTTATCTTGGCTCATGGTTTCACTGCATGGTCAGGGGCTTGTAGGCAGAAATACTATGATAGAGTGGATTAGCAGCAGAAAACCCTTTATGTCGTGGTGGTTATGAAAAGGTAAGCACAGAGTGGAGCTGTGAAGAAGAATATATCCTTCTACTTGATCCTCCTATGACCCGGGTCTATCTAAGTTCTTTCCGTGAATAGCACACTCAGCTACTGAACTCATAAATAGGTGAGTTCCACTGCTAAGTACAGTGCACCTGTGGTGCCATCATTTTCAACACACATGAGCATTTTGTGTAATATAATAAACCATACAAACAAACATTTCCTTCTGTTTGGTACCGGGAATTGAAGGCATGACCTTGTGCTTGCCATGCAGGCACTGTGCCACTGAGCTGTATGCCTGGTGCAGCAATACTTCCTTTGAGTGACTAAGCTCAATTACCTCTATATAATAATGTCTCCTTTTCTTGTCTCGTGCTCAAAAGGTAGAAATAACCCCAACTCATTCCAATGTGGTAGATTTTTGCGATTGTTTTCCTACTTGCTTTTAATCATAGATATGATTTAGAAACACAAGAGGTTATTTCAAGGTACACGCATCTTGTTGAATTGATGAACTGGATAGGAACTTCAGCTATTGTGCCACTTGTTTTCTCAGCGTGAGTTTTCTGTTTCGTCTGGGGCCTAGTAGCATGTTACATGGAGGTTTTCAAAGGTTTGGAATTATTTACTGCAGATGTGTGGCTAACACTTTGGAAACATAGAAGGCTGTGTTCAGGTTTCATCATTGGGGCTTTGAAAAACGTCACATTTTCCTACCACTGACATTTCCAATACAAAGATTCTCATACAAGATGCTTTGTCTCTTGGACATTGTGCAAGACTATCTAGAAATACTTTGCATTGTACAACAGGGGAAGAGAATGATGCTACCATATTGTGGAATAAGAAAATTATGCCAAATATTATGTGTCAAGGTTCAAAAAAATCCATTCATAGCTAAAGTGTAGCCCATCTAATACATCAGGAAAGCCAAGTTCTGTTCATATGCCACAGGGCTCCTAACTTTTATGACTACCAGTAATGCACCCCTTTTTCTCCACAAAGGTCTGACCTGTGATAGGGACCTCTCTGCACTCGGTCTGACAAAAACTTGGAAGCCTCTTGTTCCACCTGGAAGGTGGATTTAACAGCATCCCCAGGTTTTGGATTTGTTATCTTTCTAATTTACCTGAGACCAACCACATGTTGTGATGCTTTCTTTATTGTGAAAGTGGCATGAGGTAGCCATAACGGAATCTGTATTTATAATAAATAGTTCATTTTCTCTTAGAAAATGATAAAATGTGACAAATTTACATTTTATAACATATTTATTCCTCTGATACTCTTGATTCTTTATGCAAATTCAAATTCCATCTGCTATCATTTTCCTTTTGCCTGGAAAACCTTTTTGATGTTACAGAATAAGTCTGCTGGCAATGACTCTCTCGAATCTATTGATTTAAATATGGTGTTAGTTTATCTTGATATAAAAGGAGACTTTCTCAGTATTTAAACATATAGTTTAATGTTCTCTTAACCTGAGCATAGGATATAAGAACACCATATCAATTACTACCTTATTTGGCTGAATATGCATTCGATTTTCTTCTGATGTCTTGAAAGTTCTAACTTTCTGATTTAATTTTTAAGTATTTAATTATGATGTGACTTAAAAATGAAATAACGTTGCCTTATCTTTTACAAATTTATTTTGAGTTGGGGTGGCTTGTTTGTCTTATTTTTGTCTTTATATTTGTAGAACTAATTTCAAATTTGGAATCAACTATTTCAAGCAACATTTCTTCAAATACACTCTCTGTCTCTCATTTCTTGCCTGCTTTTGAAGCTCCAGGTAGGCAC
Organism: Dinomys branickii; assembly: GCA_004027595.1. NCBI lineage: Eukaryota > Metazoa > Chordata > Mammalia > Rodentia > Dinomyidae > Dinomys > Dinomys branickii. The sequence goes on along the minus strand of PVLD010018652.1, from coordinate 25,671 downwards.
ATGGTGGACTTTCTGACTTCCTAACGTAGATCTCAGAGGTTCCCATTTGATGAGTGATTGTATGCAGGTGTTCTCTGCAGAAATCATGCCTTGGCGAGGGACATGGGTGCTTTTGGCTGAGCCCTCCTGAAAGATGGCTGCCAGAGAGGGTTGTGGTTTATTATGTTGGCATTTTCTTTAGCTGGTAGAATGTCTTTTACTTCTACTGGGCAATGATCAGAAAGTCTACCATGAGCAGCAAGTAAACAATTCATCCATCTACCCAATGTTTCATTTATTTTACTTCTAAAAGTTGTTTCTATTGAGCCATTTAATTGTCAGTATCTTTCTAGAAAATGCAGACACATCATTACAAAGGCTTACGTTTCTACTAGAGAACTTTAAAAATGAATTGTAGTTGTTCACTTCAATATAAGTGTAGTTTATTCACACACACACACACACACACACACACACACATTAAAAGTGTGAACCTCAGTTACATAAGTTGCCAAACAGAAGGACAGAGAGCATTTCAAGAGGTTGAAACAAATTTTGAAAGTAAAAAAAATGATTAGTATAACAAAAAAGTCAAAAATAATTGTTTTTCTAGGAGAGATGGAAAACTATGAACTACATGGGAGATTACAAGTTAGAGAAAATATGGAAGTGTTGTTTACAGAATGTGCTGCCAAATCTCATGGTAAAGTACCACTTCTCACAATGAAATCAGAATTAATGAGCAGAAAGTATGTAAAATGTACAGTGTTAAACATACAATGTCTTTGAAACTTCCTCTCATAGAAGCTCACTTTTATTTTATATTGAGAGTCTTATATATAATGCAGGTTTTAACAGAAAAATTCTACTAAGTATTTACATTAGGATAGAGATTGGGTTAATTATACTGTAGCAAGCCTGAAGAATCCCATTCATTCCTACAGAATTCACCAAAGTGAACAAAAATGCTAAAAGGTGATGCAGACCCTGAGATCTTGAGGAGGAAGCGTATTTCTCCAAATGCAGAGTGAGAGTCCTACCAGGTCATGGCTGGTATCCTGCATGACTGCAATGCAACCCCAGGACCATGACTGCTTCTGAAGGGACAGGGTAGGCACCCATATGGCAAAGTTGATAATTAAAAGAAATTGAAACACTGAGGTACAGGACATGACTGTGGTGGAGAAATCCTAGGACAGTGGCAGCCCCCCTTTGGGGTAGAACGGCCCTCCCACCACCTCCTGAGGGGAGTGAAGGCTTGGGCCGCTGAGCCAGGCTGGGGGAGGGACAGAGACGAGGGTAGCAAGATGAGGCAGGCCGGAAATTGCTTTCCTCTACTTAACCGTAAATTCTCAGGGGTGATTTGGGTTATTTTCCTTTTTGCAAAGATGAACATGCAAGCTGAACCTATTGGAGGAGAGATTTGGAGATTTGGGGTCTGCTTCCATAATTTTGCCTGCATTAAAGGGGTACAAGGACTCTCATTATTTGAGAAGTGGAAGATAAACTAGCCCCTGCTTTGGGGCGCTGTCCTGTCTGAGCGCTGTTCTCGCCCTGAGCTCCCCGCTGTAAAGTTTAAGCGTACTGCCTTTAATCTTAGAGTAAACAAAACGCTTCACCATGAGCGTTAGGACCAGACTAGGAACAGCAAGTGAAGTGCTAAAAGAAATTGTCTTCCCGGAGCGGGGAAGAGATCGGAGATTTCACAAACATTTGAAACAATAGCTGCTTTTGTAAAGTTGTTCTAAGGTATTACTGCAGGTAGCTATGTTGGGTAGAGCTTGGTAGGCATTTAGAATGTGCCCAGGCCCCAAATAGAGTCAGAGCAGAGGTGAAGCAAACCAGACCTGTGTCCAAGGGCTGAGTTGATAGGAACTTGGACCCAAGATGGAGACACCATAGCTAGCGATGTGAGCCTCCAGCCGGGAATGACAGCTCAGAGTTGTATTTTGATGGATACCATTTGATCCAGCGAGCCTGAGCAAAGTAAGAAACACACGAAGTGGCTCTGACCCTCCCTTCCACTCCTATTGGAAATGCCTGTGGTCTTCTTTGGCTGTGTGTGCCCTTGCTGCCCACTGTTTTTCTATCAGCTAAGTGACTGTGCTTGTGATCCTATATGTTAATTGCACTGTGACCCATGGTAATCCAGGATGTGATTTTACTGTATGAAAATGCCTTGGACAAAAAGCCCAGCAGCACCCCACTTTTGCGACTTCATTTGCCTCTCTGGAACTTTCTCTTAATAGAACATGGCACCTGCTCTTCACCTCCTTTGTCCTGGAATCTGTTCTTTGACTTGTGAGACAAGAGCTTAGACTGGTACAAACTAAACCCTGTTACATTACAGCCATGTAGGAAAGATGTGTGACTGTGAATGTTTTCTCACTTAGATGTGGTGTTCTTAAGAACTGGTGTTCTTCTCTGGATCCTCAAAAAATAAACTCTTTGGAAAAGACAATGAGGATGTTCATATCAGATAATTTGCAGAATTATACTAAAGCCATTGTCATTTGGGAATGACAAAAGAGAACCTGTGTATATGTCTTTTTAATAACATTGCCCAGGTATTCCTTAGTGGAGATTTTTGTTTTTGCTGAGCCCCTGGTGTTAGGTTAGAGATTCTGCTAGGGTGGGTGAAGCTTACAGAAATAAGTGTTTCCTTTGACAGGAAAATGTCTACATCTTGAAATGAACACATATTCCTAATGTGCTTCACCATACAATTGTAAAAATAAATTAGTATGTGTAATATCTAGATTCCCCTTAGCTAGCCATGTTTTATTTTAAGAAATATCAGCAGTGCTCTTTCAGGCCACTGTGGTCTGAGGATAAGTTCCTTGTTAATTATCTGGAAAGAAAATAGGGCCCAGATCTTTGATCTTAAGTATGTCTGAATTGCCTTTCTCTACTATTCTGGATCATATTGTGGAAACAAGCAGGGTGTCTAATCTCTGCAAGGGAGGGGCTGCCACACTTAAAGAGAATGTCTCTGATTAGTAGTGCTTTTATGGGAGAAGCCAAGGTATGAAGGCGTGCAGCTGGCCTACTGCTGAAACATGAGAGAAAACGAAGTACCACTGGGGGGAGAAGCAACGTTCCTCAGGGGCCTCGCACTGCTAACGCTTTTTGTGAGGTATCTGACTATGCTCCCTGGGTTTGTGTTTGAACGGTGTAATTGTTTCATCAGCATAAGTAAATGACCTGGGCACTCTTATTTCCCTCTCTCTGTGTGAGTGGGTGTGTTTTCTCAGGAGAGGGGTCTTTCTGTCACTAGGTGAACCTGCCACAAAACTTTAGCGCAGTAAGGAGGTAGAGAGGGAGAGGACTTATTTCTCTAGGGGCTCTCAGCCCTAAAGGAGAAGTTTCCTAGAAAACAGGGCCAAGTTTTCTTCATTCCCCATTGCTTTAATGTAGCAAGCTGGTCACCATTTCTACTCTGCCTTGTGCTGTATTCCTTTAGAAGGTGCCACCAAGAGAAAAAAATTCCACAGATCAGTGTCTCTTTACTTTGATCCTTGGTTCTTCTCAGTTTCTTCTGGATACAGCTTCTGTCAGAACCCTAATTTGTATATTGTTTAGCAAATTTAAGCGTTACATTTCTGCCTTACACGGGGGCCTCTTCAGACACTGAACTTTGCTTAGCCCGAAAGGAATCCACGTGGTGCTGTCTGGCCAGACTTAAGAGGATAATTTTTCCCTGGGGTTCCCTTTTCCTGAGGAATTCTGACTTATTCCATTCTAGGTTAAGTCACCTTTCCCTGGATATTTTGATATTTATAGAGGAGGTCCAAGAGTGAAATTATAGTGTGAAAGAGTGTGGAGAGGAAATTAGTCTTATTTTTCCCCGTTACACTGTAAAATTTAATCTTCAACTTTAACAATGTTTAAACTGGCGTCAATAAACTAGAATGAGGAATTGCTGATCTGCCCCCTTCAGGTTTGTTTTCTGTTTATTGTTGTCAGTGTGGTAATTCATACCTTTGATGTCTTTTTATATGAAGTATTAGTTGTCTTATAAATATCTTATGAAGAGTCCAGTTGTAAATAAACTACCATGGATATTTAACAAAAAGAGATTGGGGGCTAGAGAGAGAGCTCAGTGGCACTGCACCTAACTTACAAGTACAAGGTCTTGAGTTTGATTCCCAGTATCCCCCCCCCTCAGAAAATGAGACCCTCACTTCCCATTTGAAAAAACATACCTTTCAAGTTTACAAAGACTGATAGGTGAAAGGTATGTGAAAGAAAAATAATCAACATATCTCAGTACAGAGAGCCTATAACTTCAAGGATTTTGCAGGATGGTCATACGGCTTAATCACCCCAAACTAAAGGGAAGAGATCTGAGCCTAAAGAACAGCTTTTGGCAATGGTTTTTCTGGAAGACGTGCTCTGTTTAATTTTTCATGATCAACTTTAGGCTGTCTTCTGTTCTCGTAGTTAGACATGGATCATGGAAGATCAGGAAGAAAACATAATACTCACAGATGCCCTGATAAAAACTAAAGTAAATAAAGCACAAAAGAAGGAAAGCCATGTAAACAAAAGGCAGATGAAAAACGTTTCCAAAGGTGGATTTTACTAAGACACTCCAAACAACTTCAGGAGAATGTTGCTCTATAATCTTAACGAGATGACAAAGGTATGTTTTTATTCTCAAAAGCAAACAGATCAGGTTACATATTTAACAGTTCAAAAAATTTTGTGAGAAAATAAAAAGAGATAAGAATTGAGCACTGACTTCTGGAAATCAGAAAAGTAAGTGGTAAAACTATTCAGAGTGAAAGAAAGCACCTTGAAATCCGTAGTAATAGCATCATCGTGGTCAATGAGAGGCAGAGAATGATAAGGAGGGAATCAGGTACTGTTCACAGAAACAAGATACAAAGCAACTGAGGAGAATTGACTGCTCCATAATAACACAGAAGCAGTCAAATATTCAGACGTATAACAAAAGAGTACTTTCCTAAAGCACAGATGATCCTGGAAATTAAAAATTCAGATCAAGTAAAAGATGACAGGACATGCCTGTTAACTCTGCCACTGGGAAGGCTGAGGCACAAGGATTTCTTGAGCCCTACTAATTCAAGGCCAGCCTAGGCATCATAAAGAAAGTCTGTCTCACAAGAAAAGAGCTACAGTGAGTGGTGAGACAGCAGACTTGTCCGAAGAAGATAAATGTATCTTGGTTAGATTCTAAGGAATTTGAGTATTGGCAAAAATACTAGTGTGACCTTAGATTTCTCCAAAATAACTTTTTGTACTAAAGGAGGGAAAAGGATATTCAAGTTTCTGAGAAAAGTGTCTCCAGTGATTTTTCTATTTAATCATTCAGGTGTCCAGTCCAGTCATTCCCTCTCAGTTGTTCAAGAATTTAAATTATACTTGCTACTGAATATTGAATGTAGAAATCCAATTAGATGCTGACTACAGAATATATAAGTGCTTTTTAGAAAAATAAGGCTAAATATTTGTGTTTGTTTATGACAGAATATAAATACTATAACTAAATGAAATAAAATAATGGTACAAGTGAAGTTAGGGTTTTTTTCCTGTGCTGAGTATCAAACTCACGGCCTCACACGGGATAGCCAAGTGTTCTACTATTAAGCTATTGCCCCTCTTCTTCAAGGTTTTATTATTTTATGGGACGAGGTTTTGCTCTTTTTCCCAAGTTGGTTTTGAACTCCTAGGCTCTAGGGATTCTCCTGCCTCATCCTCCCAAGTGGCTGGGACGACAGTAGCATACTACTACAGCTGACTGAAGGTAGAGTTTGACGTAAGAAAAACATAAATAGACATACAAATGTTCCTTTTCTTATCAGAGCTGAGAGTTTGTCACTAAAATGTGCCTAAAATTAAAGATTCTAATTTCTTAGTGCTTTATATAACTCTAAAGGGCTCCTCTAGTAATAAATATTACATTTCATTAAGATAAGAAACTGTTAATTATGAGGTGCACTAGTGTGCTCTGTGCCTCTAATCAGGAAAAATGTAGGCTACAAATGAACCATGACACATTGCTAAGAGTCCCTTGGTTATATGCAGCATTCAGATTTCAAAGAGCTTAGGATATGGAAAATTAGAAGTCTATAATTTATGTAAACACTATGTTTCATTTGGGAAAGAAATACTTAACTGAGGTTCAAATATTCATTAAGATTCACCTAGCTCTATCTCACATGTGTGTTTCTCCACAGAGAGGTGTGTGTGATTGCCAAGCACATTGTTACTAAGCTTGACATGTGGGTTTGTATTTGATGCAAACCTATTTGTGCGTATCATTTCCTTCTCCTTTGTTCTTTTGTGTTCCTTAATTTTTTTGTAATGGTTAGCTATATAAGGTACACAAATACCATTATTTGCCGGTATGGTGGTTACATTTAGTTGTCCATGAAAGTGGGTTAGCAGCCACATCAAGGATTAGTGGAGATGGGTGTGTAATGAAGGGGTGACCTTGGTGGCACCTGGTCTAATATTTTCTGGAACTGTTTACCTGCTCTACTTTATGGTCCCCACAAAGTAAGCATCTTTGATTCCCATACTCGTTCTCCATAGTGGCCTTGCTTTGGGGTCTACAGCCAGCCACTTAATCTCTAGCAACTGTGAGCCATATTAAGCCATTCTTCAACATATGTGTGTTGGGAAGCTGACTGATGCATTATTAAGATTTCTTTCTGTATAAAGAACAATATCAAAATATGTCCTGTCATTTGTTTTGCTAAGTAGTACTGCATTATCTACCTATTGCAGAGATTTGTTCTGATTTGAATAAATGTGGCCACTGCATCTTTACTTTGGTGTCCAACTACATATTCTATTTTTACCACTGACTCATATCTGATGTCTCTCTCTCTCTCTCTCTCTCCCTCTCTCTCTCTCTCACGCACACACACACACACACACACACACACACACACTCATTCACACATATGTGCAACAGACTTTTTTTTCAGAGTCTGCCAAACCACTGTGGAGTAGTTCTGAGAAAGTAGCCGAATATAAAGTACATGTTTTCAGGCTCCTGAAATACTGGTAGACATTTTTATTGGCTCATATTCTTGCTAATAAATTGAATCTTGTTATATGACAGATCATAAGGTTCTCTGGCCCAGGACTGTCAATCAGGTTATTGCTTCTGAGAAACTTTTGCCATGTGATGTCAGTGAGAGGTGGCCTGTGATATATCTATTGTATGAGTAATTTTAATAACAGGTAGATAAAAAGATAAGGTGTCTTGGTTACCTTGCTCTCTTTGCTGAGACAAAATACCCAACACCCAAAATGAAGGAAGGAAAGGTTTATTTAGCTTACAGCTTGTGGAGGTTTCAGTCCATACTTGGCTGGCTCTGAGGCAGAGTGGCACATGGCAGAGGGCAAACTATTCATGACAGCAGAGCACCGCAAAAAACAACCAGCAAAAGGGAGGAATGACTGCAAGCAGCCTCTTCTCTTCCCTTATATTGTGTAAATAGCCTACCCCCACCCAGGGGGCATGAACCTCTCACACAATCTCCATGCCTTCCTTTTCCACAGGCTCAGGATGTGTACAAAGCAAGCGCCTTAGCTTCCTCCTGAGTCATTCAGCTGAACCTCTAGACTCCCAAGTTGACACAATGTATCAACCATAACATTCCACCCCTTGTCAACTTGGCAATCAGACACATTTCCTTAAACCAGTTTCCAGATACAAAGGCATGCTTATATTAGAACCATAACATAAGGTAATTTTTGATCTATAAAATTAAATTGGAGTTTGAGCCAAAGAAATGGTGGCATGGAAGAGAATCATGAAATTCTAGCTTGGACACTAATTAAAATGTGTTACTGAACAACAACTCAAATCTCCAATCTTTTCATTGATATAGAGTCATATTATGCAGAATAAATAAAATGTATGAAAACATCAGTGAGAGTATTTGTCTTATTTATGTTTAAAAAGCTCTATGTGTATGAGCTTCTGTATAAATTAGTCAAAATCAAAATAATATTCCCCTTTAACTGAAGTAGCACAGTAGGCCAGGAAAGATAATGACACATCTTAAGAGCGGCTGGACGACTGCAGGAAGAGGAGACCAGCAGAACCCTGGTACAGCTCATATCTAGATGTCCTATAGAGCCTCTTGTGGTCGTAGGTGGGGCTTTGCAGCAGTGGTTCAATCAATGGTGTGTGATACTGAGTTCAGGGTTGTGCTGCTGGGACTGATTCATGGTGCAGTGCTGGAATTAAGGCTGCCACACCCTGGGTGTGAGTGATCCCTGCTCTAAGGGTGGTAGTCTAGATAGGATATAAGGGACAGAAAGAGGGTCATTGCTTGTCACTTGCTTCTTGCTGCCATCTGGTTGCCATAAACTGTTTCTCTTCTGTGATGTGTCTCTGCCATGACACTCTTGGAGCCAGCCAACTATGAACGGAGACCTCTACAAACTGTGAGCCAAATAAAGCTTTTCTGTTTTAACTTTTTGAGTGTAGGGTGTCTTGCTTCAGTGTAGAGAAAAGTAACTGCCACAAAATCCCCACCTGGGGAAAAAGATGGAGTTGTAGGGGGAGCCGACACTGCCCCAGTTTACCATTGGGCACAAGGGCTCCGTTTTGTAGAGACACCATCTCCACCCATGTTCCTCAAGTGACAGAGCCCCAGGGGTCAAAACTGTGGGCTGATTCAGAAGTTATAACTGCAAAACAAACACATAAAAAATGGCATCCTCAAGGTTATCTATTTATTTCGTATTTTTGATTTTAATTAATACATCTTTGCACTATTTAATAATTACATTCACTGTAGATAATTTATACATGTACATAATAAATTTTAAATATAATATTTCTGCTCCAAATTTGTACATCAAATACTAGCAATGTGCAATGCATAAAATTTTCATGCAGGAAGGACACTAGAACACAAAAATTTGAGGCGAGAATTGAAATATGTCTATTTTTAATTCATAAATAAATAATGAAAGTTCTATTACCTAAAATAGAGCTGTATCTATGACACAAAACCAGAATAGATAGAAAATCTACACAACAAAAATAGAAAATGGAACAATGTCAATGAGTACAACTCTTTATCTTTTCACTAATTTTCCAATGTGCAGTAAAACCACTCACACATTTTTGCACTGGTCTGTGGTGTTTTCTTAATATATTAAGTTCATGGTAGGTGAGACAGAGAGAACTCTGTACAAATTCTAGACTGTAGTTACATGCTCCATGACTTTGCAAAATTACCTACCCTTGGCTATAGTTTCTTTATTTGCATATTGTTAAAAATAGCAACTCAATGAAGAACACTAGAGATTAATCAATGAACACATTTTACCTTCATAGCAGTCTCATAATGTTAACTTTAATGTTAAACTTAATGCTTACTAATTGATGGTAGTTGGCATTGAAATGACTATCTGAATTAGCTATCTTTTATTTATCATTTAGATAAGTGATAAACTCATTAGTGTGTGTGTGTCTGTGTGCACATGTGCAAATTTAATCAATGCTAAGACATCTTTTCCTCATGAAAAAAATCATTATTATGAAATGTACAATCCCTGACAATATTCATCTTATCTCATTCACAGGGTTCACAAGCTGTTCTTGATTTACAGGATTTTCAAGGAGGAGCTTGCTCATGGCCCTGTAATTGGTGCTTTTCATATACATCACATTTTGTTTTTCACTGAGCTCCTAACTCTGAGCAGAAATATTTGTGAATACAGGTGCTAAATCCTGTGGCCTAAACTCATAATTAAAGAACAATCATAAGGAAAATTGAATAAAATCCTACACAGTCAGAACTCTTTTTACTTGCTAGGGTGAATTTAGAATAACTATCCCTTAGATATCAAAAATAGGTTGGAAGATGGTTCTGAAAGCACACAGCTGTGTGAAGTTCTGAAATTTTCGGAATGTATACTCTATTCATTTGTATTTAATTCACTAATCTCTAACACAGAGCTTTACAAAAATTAAAACAAATATCTACCTATGTTTTCCTGGACAATGTAATAATGATTACCTGCTTTGTATATTAATTTCTCATTACTGCCACATAAATTTACCTTCACTATTTATAATGAAGGGTTTTGAACTCACAATATTTTATTTTTCACATTTAATAGACATTTTAAGGCACTTGATTATATACACAGATATTAACAACATAAGGGAGAAGTTTAACTATTTCTCTACAAAAGTTTTGTGTTTTGTGTCCCAAAGGACTACTTTGGATTGTATTAATTTATGAATCATTATCTGTATATTGAAGATCTTTAAAATCATGGTTAACAAAGGATATGTTAGAAATTGTATATGTAGAAATTATAACATTAGAAGATTCATATGAATATATGTATTACTGAATCTAACAAACTGCCACATACTTACTAGGTGACCTAAAACAATAGGGATGAATTGTACATAGTTTCAGAGCACAAAAATGAAATCAGTGTGTTGGCAGAGCCATGCCCATTGATAGCCAGGGGAAAATTCTTTGCATCTTTTGGCTACTTAGCATGGCTGGTGTTCCTTGTGCTTTCATGGCTTATAGGTGAAGCACTTCACCTATATGGTCACTCATTCCCTGTGCATAGTCAAATTATTTTTATACTGCATATGTCTGTCTCTGTCCAAATCTCCTTTTGTAAAGACAACCGTCATGTTGAATTATGGCTCATCCTAATAGCTTTGCTTAACTTAATTCTTTTGGAAAGACTTGACTTCCAAATAACATTTTGAGATAGTGAGACTTAGGGTTTCAGCATATCTTTGTTGTGGCATAATTAGACCACTTGCAGCTTCTAGCTAAAGAATGCTGAGAAGACAAAAATATCATTCATAGAAATATTGAGCTAAGTTGGTAAAAATGTTTAAATGATCTCAGATATTTATAAATATATGTTATAGTACTGCTCTATATTAAGCCAGTTTCATTAGAACTTTAAGTACAATTGGAAAATTAGTTACTTTATGTGTTCTAACTCTAAAGCAAATACATATAGTTTATGTATATGTGTCTATATTTGAAACTCAATTATAAAAATATATTTAGCATTAATGAACAGGACTCTTTACCATCCTTTTTTCTTCTTTATAAATTATAGTATTAGAAAATGTTCATCTCCTAACTAAAATCAATGATTAAAGGAAATTTCAGATGAGCCTATGATTTGAAAACCCAACCTCATTCAGATTTATTTTAAATATAGGTCATAGATATTTTCATGGCCTTTAAGTTATAAACTCATTGCAAATTTCATCATTATATTATGATTGATGATTGCTTTAGCAGATCAAACTATGGACATATTGTGAAGAAAGAAATTTTGATATTAACACTTTTTGTCACATATGGAAAATAGTGAGTTCTTAGGTGACCTTGGCCTATGTGGTTGTTGTCAACTATAAATCTTTCAGATTTGCATATCAAAAGTGCAGCACACACTTGCTTAGAGCTCTTTATCCCAAGAAGGTAGTGCTTTCATCAAGGAATAGCATAGCCTTGTTTCTACTAGAGTGGATGCTCTTTCTCACATAAATCCGTAACTCAGTCCCACAACAAGAACAGTATTAAATTGTGTACTGAGGGATATTCCGCAAAACACCCGACAAGTCCTCCTCCAAACTGTGAAGGTCATCTGAGAAAACAGTCTGGGAGACTTCCGCAGCCAACTGATACTGAGGGGACATGATTGCTAACATGGTGGGGTTTCTGGGATGGAAAACCAGCACAGGAGCAGGGTAATGGGGGAAAGAAAGCGAATCCAAACAAAATATGGGCTTTATTAATCAAACTGAAACAGACTTATTTGTTTCTGACAAACATACAATTATTAATGTAAGTGAGTTGTTCACAGTGGGAAACTAAGTGGCGTGTGGGATTTCTATACATTATTTGTATAATTTTTCTACAAATCTGGAAGTCCTCTAAGAATGAATGATTATTTTCTCGAGGAAGATGGACGTTTTTGGTGGAGCAGTCCAGGTGCTTCACTGTCCAAGGCCCAGAGTGGAATGAGGGCAGAGCAGGGAGTCATAGTAGACCGCAGGCAGCTGGGAAGCAGACGGGGAAAGCTCTGCTGAGAGATAGGAGCTGGGACCGCGTAGCTGTGCTCTGGAGGCTACAAAAAAGGCCTGCCTAGTTCTGAATACAAAGGACTAGGAGTGCCCCTCTGGTCTGCTAACAGCAGGGAAGACCTGGCCCAGTGGTATAAGCAGACAAGCATGCTAGCCTGCGGCAGGACAAAGGCACTCTCTCAGTCCAAGACCAGCATGCAAGAGGAGTCAGGGCTGTGAAACAGAGGAAGCTGTGCAAGATCTGGAAGAAGCAACTGTACACAGGGCCGGGAAGAACCCTAGACTTCCCTACCCAAGTATGCCTCAGCAACTGCGAGGGGCCATGGAGACAACCGTGGTAAGGACAGTGGATATCCAGAATGTTGTCAGTTTAAGACCAGTCTTAGTCCCCTCATCCAAAAGGCAACACCAGTCCTATACCGAGCACAAATCCTACTGCAAGCCTGGCGGGATTGCACAGCATATTTTTTGGGCCCTGCTTGGATGCTACCACAGAACAATGGACACCAGAGAAAATTTCTTCTTTATATTTGTTTGTTTTACTGGTTTTCCTTTTCCTGTCCGGTTGTGTTTTTTCTTTGGACTACTTGGTTTTGTTTTCTTCTATTTGTCTTTTTCCTCTTTGCTCAACAATCTCTTTGATTTCACAATATGTTATGTGAGTGAATATTATCTCTTCTCTTTATGGTTCACTTCAATATTATTGTGCTGTATCTTTCATTTTTTCTCCCCTTTGGTTTTCTCCAGTTTCCTAAAATTTTGTGATCGTCCTCTGCCCTCTAGCCTGTTTCTGTTATACTTTTCCTCATTTGTCTCTGTTTTGCCCTTTATCACTCTTAAATCACACTGCACATGGTAAAATCACTCTACTGAGGTACAAACTCATTACATACAAGTTTCTAGAATATGTTGGATTTTGTTAGATAACTGTAGAACTTGCTACTATGGTTAAAGGTATCAAGTCAATAGTTATCACAGTTTGTCAGTTCCTAGGCTGTTTTTCACACTATTGTTATTGGTGACTGTACTACATTAGCCAGGATAAATATTGCAATCAGTTTTTCTACCTTGTATGAGAACTATGAGAATGCTGTGATTCCCTGGGGCACACAACCATCACCATATTCCAGTACCAACAGACTGGGTGCTAAGCCAAATATATAGTAATTCCTTAACCTTAATAGAATCTGTCTATTGGGTTAGATACCAATATCAAGAATCTCCAACACCTAGAATATATTCCTTAGGAATGGACATTTCCCAGGGAAGCTTGATATTAGTGATACAGCTATCTATCATAAGAAATCTCCAAGCATCAACAAAGAAAACAAAATAAAACAGAAAGGGACAAGATGCAGAAGCAAAATGCAGCCCAAGACCACCAGCCCACCCAGTACAAGTCCAGAGCACAGTGAAATACAGGAAATCGGAAGCCACTCACTAAGACTTCCTGAAATGACAGAGGAGAAAGGACAAACATATGGAAGAAGGTACAGAAAAATAATCTCTTAGGTTAAAAAAAGAAATAATGATCAAAATGAAAGACATTAGAGCATACACAGATGAAAAGTAATTGGGAAAATGATGGAAGTCAAGAATGCCCAACATAGAAAAAATATGGAGTCCATGAAACAAATTCAAGAAGATATACAGAATCTTAAAAATTCCACTGAAATTATATGCAACAGATTGAACAAAGGGAAGAATAAAATATCAGATCTAGAAGACATGGCTGTGGGTTACAGTCTGACTTTCCGCCCTCTGTGCACCTAGTGCAGACAGGAGATACTCACTCAGTAGGCCCAGGACCTGGGGTTTGCGTTTGGACCCCTCCTGCATGTGCCCTGGGTGGCCTAGGGGTGCACGAACTGCTACCACCGCAGTATGCATCTGGGCTTTACTTGCTCCTTGACCTTCTGGAGATCACAGATACAGGCAGTCCCTGATCATCCCCAGTGCAGCCCATATCGGCCTCCTGTGCATGCTGTGAGCTGCCTGGAAACAGAATCAAGCGCTTCACAAACTGTTGACCTTGAAGTTCGTGTCTGGGGTCCACCTACACCCTAAACAGCCTGGGGCCCCAGGCCAACTGATCCATGATTGTGCCAACAGTGCAGCCCACTTCTGGGTCATACACATGTCCTGAGTTGCAAGGGGAAACGGGATCAGACTGTTTGCCATCAACTGACATCACAGTTCAAATTAGAGAAGTTCTCAAAACCTGAGAAAATTAGATACATTTCACCATCTGCCAGAAGACCTCAGGCTACACAGCACATCTCAGTGGACCTCAGGGGCAGGTCTGACCACCAGGAAAACTAGGGCCAATAGCAACCTTTGCTAAACTGCCAGAGTAGAGGGAGACTGAATGTTCTGCCTCCAGCATCAAACATGACAAGGCAAAGGCTAAAATGCAACCTCAGAACTCCACCCCACTCAGAACAATTCCAGGAGACCGACATAGGAGAACTTGGTAAACACACACCGGAAATTGCTCAAATGATTACAGTGGAAGTAAAGAAACAACTTCATCAGTCCACAGAAGAGATGAGATCAGACATAATCTCTCAGGCAAAAAAAATAAAATGACAATAACAGTGAAAGAATTGCTCAGCACATCTAGAGAAGAAATATATAAAAAAGTAGATGAACATAGGTACGGATGGAAATGTTACATGAACAATATAAGAATGAACTAGACCACATGAAACAGACTCAAAGAGATTTCCAGGAAATTAAAACTTCCAGTGAAAGCTGGAAAAACCACCTGAATGAAGCCAAAGATAGAATTTCAGATCTTGAAGACAGCATGGCAGCTAGCAATCGTGAAAGGAACAATCTTTTAAAATCCACAAGAACCCAGGAAAAATCAATTCAATAGCTATAAGATGAGACAATGAGAAATAATGTCAGACGAGTAGGAGTCAATGAAACAGCTGGAGGTGACACAAATGACATAAAAAGAATATTTGCAGAAATAAAAGCAGAAAATTTCCCAAGCATGGAAACAGAAACTGAGATACAGAAAAATGAGGCATATAGAACTCCTACTAGTCATAACCATAGTAAAATTATACCCAGACATACAATAATCAAGATCTCAGATCTCTGGCAAAAGAACAGAGTATTAAAAGCTGCTAGAGAAAAGAAACAGATCACCTATAAAGGAAAGCCCTCCAGAATCACAGCATGCTTCTCAACACAAACCATCCAATTGAGGAGAGCTTAGAGTGAAGTATTACAGGTCCTAAGATAAAACAGCTTCCAAACAAGGTTGATGTATCCTGCCAAACTATCCAAGTTCAATGGAGAAATAAAATACATCCACAACAAAGAGAAGCTGCAGAACTTCATGAGTGCCAAGCCATCCTTACAAAAAGTACTAAAAGACATTTTAGACAGAGAAAAAATTACCACAATTTCAAGAACAACAATAGAAAGGAACCCTCAAACAGAGCAAGCAACTAAACATGTAGACTGGCACAGTGGATTAAGAAACAAAAACCAACAATATTCTGCGTACAGGAAACACATTTCACTCAAAATGAATCAATAGACTGAAAGTCAAAGGATGGAAACAATCCTCCATGCAACAAGAACCCCAAAATAAGCACGTATAGATATTATGTTTGCGGAAAATGTAAACTTCAAAGAGAGAACAATCAAAAGAGATAAAGAAGGCCATCGCATACTTGTCAGAGGAAAACTGCAAGAGGATGGGATAACAGTCATAAATATATATGCACTAAATATTGCAAACTATAGAAGAAAAACATTCACAGACATGAAAACCCAAATAATTAATATTAGTATTATAATAGTGGACCTCAACACCCCTTTGACACAAAGGTATAGGTCAACCGGACAAAAAATTGACAAAGAAATAACAGATCTGAACCAAATTTGCGAACAAAAGGACTTAATAGATGTATACAAAGTGTTCCACCCCACATCAGAATACACATTCTGCTCAGCTGCACATGGACTTTCTCTAATATAGACCACATTCTAGCCCATAGAGCATATCTACCTAAATGCAAAAGAATTGAAATTATCCCATGCATATTATCTGACCACAGTGCAATGTAATTGGAAATTAATGACAAAAGGAATTCCAACACTCCATAAACACTTGGAAATTAAATAACAACCTCCTGAACAACCAATGGGCCATGTAAGAAATTAAAGAAGAAATTAAAAAATACCAACAAACAAATGAAAATGTAGATACAACTTACTGGAATCTGTGGGATACAATGAAAGCAGTTCTCTAAGGGAAATTTATAGTGGTGAACTCACACATAAGGAAAACAGACAGAAAATAAATAAATAGCCTGATGCTGCGCCACAAACTTTTAGAAAAAGAAAAAGTCAAGCCCAAAGCCCAAAGAAGGGAGGAGATTATAAAACTCAGGGCAGAAATTAATGCAGTTGAGATGAAGGAAATCAAAATACATGAATCAAAGAGTTGGTTCTTTGAAAGAATAAATAAAATTGATAAACCCAACCTTATAAAAAGCCCAAAAGATCATGAATATCTATCTTGATAACCTGTACTCTAATGAGACAGAAAACACATAAGAAATGAAGAGTCCTAGATCCATATGAATTACCAAAACTAAATCAAGAAGATTTAAAAATTCTAAATAAAACAATATCAGTTGGTGAAATTGAAAATGTAATTAAAAGTTTACCAACAAAGGAAAGCCCTGCTCCTGATGGATTCCCTGATGAATTGTATAAGAAATTTAAAAATCTAATGTAACTATTGCTAAAAGTCATTAATGAAATTGAAAAGGATGCAACAATTCCAAACACATGCCTAGAAGCAAGTATTACCCTGATAACAAAACCAAAGAACTCAAGCAGAAAAGGGAGCTATAGGCCAATATCCCTAATAAATCAGAAAAAAAATCCTCCATAAGATACTGGCAAACAGAATGTAGCAACTCACCTAGAAGATTATAATCCATGACCAAGTAGGATTCATTCCAAAGAATGCAGGGATAGTTCAAGATATACAAGTCAATAAAAATAATGCACCATATCAACAGAGGCAGTAGCAAAACCCATATGATCATCTCAATAGATGCAGAAAAGGCATTTGACAAAGTCCAACATTTATTCATGATAAAACCCTACAGAAAATCAGAATGGATGGCTTGATGTGATAAAAGCCATCTACGACAAACCAACAGGTAACAGCATACTGAATGGTCAAACACTGAAAGATTTCACTCTAAAATCAGGAGCAAGACAAAGATGCCCACTATCACCACTTCCATTCAATGCAGTTCTGGAAATATTATCCAGAGCAATTAGAAGAAAAAAGAAATAAGAGAAACAAGAATAAGAAGGGAAGAAGTTAAATGATTATTACTTGTAGAGGACATGATACTTCATATAGAAGACCCCAAAAACTCAACCAAAAGATTCCTGGATTTAAAAATTAAATTCAGTAGTGTAGATGGATACAAAATCAGCACTCAAAAATGAATATCATTCCTGTCCTGAAACAATAAATTCACTGAGAGAGAAATTTGAGAATCTACACCCTTTCCAGTAGCATGCAAAAAATGAAATACTTAAGAATCAATCTAACCAAGGAAGTAAAAAATAAATCTACATTGAAATCTAGAGTACTTCCAAAACAGGAGATTGAAGAGTATGTCAGAGAAAGGAAAGACAGCACTTTGTCATGGGTAGGAAGAACCAACATAGTGAAAATGGCCATGCTCTCAAGCTGTTGTACAATATCAATCAAAATACCATTAGCATACCTTACAGAAACTAGAGAAAAATATTTCTAAAATTCATTTATAACTTGAAGAGACCTACAATCGCAAAAATAATTCTTGGCTACAAAAACAAGATAGAAGACATCACAATCTTTGACTTGAAATTACACAACAAAGCTACTATAATAATGATATTATGGTACTGGCAATAAAGCAGACCTGAGGATCAGTGGAACAGATTAGAAAATGTGGAAACAACTCCAAACACACTCATCCACCTTATCTTTGATGAAGGGACCAAATACATTCACTGGAAGAAAGATAACCTCTTTAATAAATGCTGCTGGAAAATCTGGCTCTCCAGATGCCAAAGACTAAAACTAGACCCATGTCTTTCACCACGTGCTAAACTAAAATAAAAATGGATCACAGATCTAAATATTCAAACAGAAGCACTAAATCTGCTATAAGAGCATGTAGGCAGGAATCTTGAACACATAGGTGTAGGCAAAGGTTTGATTGACAAAACCCGGTGGCACAAGAAATACTACAAAGAATCAAGAAGTAGGATCTCATCCTGTTAAAAAGCTTTTGTATTGCAAAAGAAATTACCAACTGCACAAAAAGACACCCCACAGAATGAGAAAAAATTTCAGTGATTTGTCTCTCAGACAAAAGAGTAACACACAAAGTATTAAAAAATATCATATCCTCCAAATTTGAAAACCCAGCCCATAAATGGGCATCTGAGAAGAATAAAAGAATTCTCAGATGAGGAAATACAAATAGCACATAAATATGTCAAGAAATGTTCAACATGACAGTTCATTTGAGAGATGCAAATTAAAACAACACTGATATTCCATCTCACCCCAGAAAGAATGACTATTATCAAGAAATCAACCAATAACAAATGCTCAAGGGGCTGCAGGGAAAAAGGATCTCTTCTCCACTGTTGGTGGGATTGTAGACAGGTACAACTGCTGTGGAAATCAGTGTGGAGATTCCTCAAAAATCTAAGATTAGAGGTCACATTTGATTTAACCTTTCCCATTTTGGGTAGCTTCCTTGAAGAAAAGCATCATACCACAGCGATATATGTAAGCCTATGTTTATAGAAGCACAGTTTGTAATATCTAAATGTTAGAAACAATCCAAATGCCCATCAACTGAGGAATGAATAAAAAATGTGTTTTTTTATACTATGGAGTACTACTGTGCCATGAAGGAAGGTAAACTTGAGACATTTCTAGGTAAATGGGTGGACCTTGAGATCATATTTTTAAGTGAAATAAATTGGATACAAAGTTGTAAATATTGCACTATCACCTTTGTATGTGACACTGTAAGAGTAAATAAGTACCAAAATGTACAATAGATATTGTGAAATAGGAAGAAATTGTTCAAAAGGAATGAAGGACTAGGGACAATCAAGGGGAAAAGGTAGAAGGGGAAACAAAAAGAAAACGATAAAAGGATAAAATAGAAACAAAGCATTGTAAATAAGGGGGGGGAAGAGAAGTTAGAGGGGAGGGGATTTTGAAAAAAAGTTATCAAGATATATCCTATACAGGTACAAATTCCCTATGATGAATATGATCAATATCCATATCTACATTGTATCTAGAAACTTAACTAAAAAAAAGAAACTGGGATTTTTCATTGGTTGCTACTCTTATGGGTCTGCTATACTGACTGTGGAAATAAGCAAACATTATTAAGAATAATTAGACTACTACTAAACAGTGGAAGTTAGGAGGTCTAAGATATTCTCTGGGATATCTTATAAGTACTCCCATGTCCTCAGTAGCAATGAATAGAAAATCAGAGAAATAAAAATAGTCAAGTCTGGTCTGCTAATGGCTCAGAACCTTTAGAAGGGAAAGGTGGTTTGAGTCACCCCATTCTACAAAAAACCACCATCTATCAAGATGCTGGTGTACAAGGGTTATATAGCCAAAGAAAAACACTTTCAATATAGCTGAAATTTTACCAATTATAAAAACAAGCATTGTAATAGTCATGAACATGTTTTTCTTATTTTGGTATGAATGTATTTGCATATAAACCACTAATTTGTTCCCATCTCACATGCATCAGTCACCCGAGAAGCATGCATAGCCCCTAATATTGTATCTCTTACTCTTTATTCTGGGGTATATTAAAAGGGAGTGGGTCTTAGTCTGAGGCAGAGAGACCCTCACCATATGGTAGGCAAAGTAAGAATGCATCTTTGTGAAGTTCTCATTTGTGTAAGAACTCAACGAGACGAAGCAAGTGGGAGCACAGTTTTCTTCATTTGAAATTAAGGATGGGAAATGCAGGCATGTGAGTGTGCCAAGTTGACAAGGGGTGGACAGTGGTAGTTTTTACGGGGCCAAGTTAGGTAGGCGTCCCTGAATCCTCTCACATTATGCCCTGGGTTAGAGAAAGCTGTGCAAGCTTTGAAGGCAAAATTGAAGCAGTGGCCAGTATGGTCTGAAGAGCACCATGGAAACCACAGATGGTCGAACTCACACCCAGCCTCTTTGATAGCTGAGCTCATTAGTCCACCTAGGTGCTCCTCCTTCAGACTCTATAACCTGGGCTAACACCTCTGCCACTGCTGCTACAGTCTTCTGATTATGGTTTGCTCTTGATATTTCAGACAGACAGACAGACAATGATGCAGTTTCTCCTTTGTTCTGAGGGTTCTAATTTGTTCTGTTGAGTTTCAGTTCGCCTTTGCTCTTCTATGAAGCCAACCTAAGTGTTTTTTTCTAAATTTATTTTTGCCCCTAGATCTGCCACTACAGCTAGAGACCTTCCAGAGATTTCTTCTTGAGTTCTCACAGTGTGAAAGGATTGATCTCTATAATACGTGCCATTTCCTGTCCTGCATTGTAATTTTGCTTCCCTACTCAAACTCTATCAGACATAAAAGACACAAAGAAAAGTTGTGGCAAAAAAGAAATCCTAGGGTACTTTGTTATGCATTTAGAGTTAATGATACACAATCATGGCAAGCCAGGTGCTATGGTTTGGGACCAACTTTTATATGCTGCGATTCTTACTTCCAAGGTGAAGGTTTTAAGAAGTGGGGCTTTTGGGAGGATGTTAGGGCATCCTGGGTGGATTCCTTATAAATGAGATTAATACTTTTATACGACAGGCCTGATCTGTACCATGTGGCTTCTGCCACATGATGACACAGCAAAAGATAATGTCTATGAACCAGGTAACAGGCCCTCATGTGATATAATCTTTTTTTCCCAGTACTTGGGATTGAACTCAGTGTCTTTGCACAGAACTGTATCTCTGGTCCTTTAAAATCTTTTGGAGACAGTCTCACTAAGTATCTAAATTCCCTGAGATGAGTTTGAATTCATGATTTTGCTGCTTTAACCTCTCAGAATCTTGGGATTAAAGGTGTGCATCACCTCATCCAGCTCTGTTTGAGGTTTGCCTTTGGACTACTCATAGTCCAGAATGTGAATAAGTAAAATTCTGTGGTCTATCAGCCAACTATCTAAAGTGTAGTATTTTGTTATTATACCCAAAGTAGAGACACTCGAGGGAACAAGCACTAGGTTCAATATGTGAAAAGATAAATAGCATCTCCTTGTCCATACTCCAACAGGTCTTGAGGAAGCAGGGGTGCAGCCTATCTCTGCCTAAGATGTACAGCTGCTGGCAGTGACTGGAGATCAAGTGAGTGTCCCAGGAATACAACAGTGCCTGGCATAGATAGGAAGCCTCAAGAACAGAAGTCAAAGGGCAAATGGACCAAAGAAAATCCTGTATTCAACCACGTCTGCCCTCACAGACACATGAACAAGGGTTATCAAATTAAAGAAATGTTAAACAGATCAAACAACATTCCATATTTATAGAAAAGCAGTGATGTGAAAGATGGATCAGCCAGAACCAAAGAATAATTAATTCACACAGGATTGTAAAGGACTTCTCCCATAACGCTTAGTGACTTAAAGTAAGTGCACTTAGAGATGCTACACAGGGCTCAATTCTCAAAAAGAGCA
Source organism: Dinomys branickii (assembly GCA_004027595.1). Lineage (NCBI taxonomy): Eukaryota > Metazoa > Chordata > Mammalia > Rodentia > Dinomyidae > Dinomys > Dinomys branickii. The sequence goes on along the minus strand of PVLD010018652.1, from coordinate 3,859 downwards.
GTATTATAAAATAAAAACAAATATATTAAAGCTTAAAGCATCATTGCCATGAAATAAGAAGGAAAGCAACCTGATTTAAAGAATTAAGAGAGGATTGACGTGACCTAACCATTTTACTGTTGGGAGCAGCTGAAGCTGGAAATTGGTCCTACTTGTGAGGGCAGAACGGAGCCAGAGTGCCTAAAGCAGTCAAGCTTACTCTCTTGAGAAAAGCATCCTGCCTGGACAATTTCAGTCATTAGTTGCTAGGCAATCTTGTGTCTCATGATACTAACTTTGCAAGAGTATAGATAAACACCCCTACTGGTGTTGTTTAGTCCTTTTGCCCATCTGGTAAATAGGCTGCTTCTCCTGACCCCAGGTTTGTGTCTTGTCTTTATTTTCTAAATCTCCTCCTCATTTTCTCCCAAGCACCACTGAGACCACTGAGTATCTACATTTAAAAGGGACTGGATTATCAAGGCAATGCTCATCAGTGACAACAAAACTGAGTGAAAAAGGAACATCTTAAGTATGCTGCAAGAAGACACGTGGAGATATACTTCTCTTTCTATCCATAGAATATATAGAAAAAATGCAAATAAAACATTTTTGATACAAAAGGCTCAGAAAAATTAAAAGCTGCAAAATATCTATATGCAAGAATTATAATACTCAGAGATAAGACATGGATACTTTTTATTGTTTGACATATTAGAAAAGATGGTCTCAATTTGAAACTGAAGCAAAAGAATTCAAATCATCAAAAGAAAAATTAACAAAAATAAAAAGCATTCTTAGCACAAAAACACGAACTGAGATGATAGAGGACTGTTATGCGGTGACCCCGTAGCCACTGGTAAGAATTTCAGATCATCTCAGTTGTGTGAGTGACCAACCAACCTGCACAATAAGTTATTTATAAGGGATTGTGAGACAGGGAATAATTAGAAAGTTTTAAAATATAGGGGTAGAAACACTTGAATATACAAAGAAAAACAAACCATAAACAGTGCTTTTTTTCTGTGCCAGGAGTCAAACTCAGAACCTTATGCTTCCCAGGCAGAAATAGTAATATTAGTGTCAGTTAAAACTTGGACTGAAAAGTTTTGCCAACCTCTTCTAAGTGCCCACATCCATGGTGAGTAAAGAGCACTCTCAGGGTTAGGGGTCTTGAGCGAGGTCAGGGACGGGTGGAGATTTAGGACAGAAGGGCTGAAGAGGGGTCTTCATCATGATAGTGGCTGAAAACAGGCAACAGTCGTTCCTGCCCTTGTACTTAGTGCAAAACCATCAGGTTCCAACTTATAACTGGGAGAGTGGTGTCATAAGGACAAGTCCAATTTCACTAATGACATAACATGGTGCAATGATTCCAAAACTATTGTCTAGCAGAGGTGAGTGCATAACTCAACAGGGGAGAAAACCATCACAGTATTTGTGTAAAACTTGCAGAAAAGACCTGTAGTGTAGAAAGGTACATCATTCCTACAAAGGTTAAATCTGGGGTGGAGCACACTGGCCTCAGAGACGCAATGTATTTACGGGTGAAAAGTTCTTACATTTATTTTAAGGTCTTTTCTTTCCCTCCAGGTGAGCAGACACCAGCCACAAAATTGAAATTGGACTAATGCACTAATATGCATTTAGGGAAGGGCTATGAGCGCGAGGTGCTTCCTCAGGGCACTGCAGTGACACTCTGCATTAGTAGATGGCTGACATGCTGAAAAGCGAGGCCAAAGTAGGTGGAGTCCCTGTGACCTTCTCTCCTAAGTGTGATTCTCAGTTTGCTTCAGTGAACATTTAAGTTTGCCACTTTTAGCATCCATTTCTCTGGTAATGTAAGCAAATGCAAGTTTAAAAAATGATGAGATTTCTCTTATAAAAGGAACATGAAATAAATATTTTGGTGAAATAAACACAACTTTGAGAAATTAAAATGCAAAAGATTAAAAGCAATGTGTTGCTCTTCCTGTACGTAGGAAGGAATGAGGTTTAGTTCACTGTAACCACACGCGCTCTCACCCATTCATTCATGCTGATGAACTCACATGCTCACCACATCTATTCAGTGTGCAAAGAAGGCTGGAATCAGACCGGGCTACACATGTGGAGGTGGAAAAAATGGATTTAAGCAGTGACGGCTTTCCCCTTGGGTAGTAACCTAAGTTTCTCTAAAAATTTTTAGCACAGGTGGGTACAGATTGTAGGATATAAATCCTGGCTTTAACACTGACTGGATTTTGATACTCACATGCATAGTAAACATAGTAATTCTCTCTAGCTCATAGGATCATAATGAAAATGATATCAGACGTTCAAAGTGATGTGGTTAGGTTGCCCTTTCCTCTGGCTGAGGGGATGTCTGGTAATTGATAATATGCTCATTGATTCGCTTTCCTCCTATTTAGTTTTATACTAGGAAAATAAAGAACAAATCAATGCATATCTAAAATATGACACTTGGCAAATAGTGAAATTTTAATAGGTACTTGTATCAAATGAAATATGTATATATGACATATGTAGTAGGCGTAGGGTCATATCATATACTGTAGGGAGTTTTATGTTATCTGAAAAATACATTTGTTTATAAATTCACTGTGCCGCATGTTAAAAATAGATGAGATTTAAATACTCTTTATGTGCTTGTATAAGTGATAGCCATAGAGCTTTCAAACAAAAACAAGTTTTGACAGTTTTATTTATATTAAAAAAGGAAGTCTACAAAAGATTAGTATGCAAGGCAATATTTTAAATATTTTGTTTACTGAGCCAAATGTGGCGGAGCACTACTGTAATCTCAGCACTTGTGAGGCCGAGGCAGGAGGATCCCCACAAATTCGAAGCCAGCTTGGACTACATAGTGAGTTCAAAGCCAGCCTGAACAACATATTGAGACCCTGTATAAAGAAATGCAAACAAATAAATAAATATTTTTCTTCCTAAGCTAGTACCAAATTGTTTTACGTTTCTAACAAATGCAATATCTCATTTTTCTGGAATGACACATGTAAAATATTTCAATCTGTCCATTTCCCTGTCTGAAATAGTCTCTTTTTCTAGTTATCTCTGTTCTTCTCTGTTTACCCTTCCTCTCTATGTATACAAAATATTCTGTAATTCAAAGCCTGCCTTTCAAACATTCTGAGCTATTGAAAAATGTAGAATACAAATAAAGTATTTTGAAGCCAATAGAAAAGCCTTTTTATTTTATTTTTTTCTCTTTAAATATAACACAGAGAGAAGGGAACAAAAATACTGGTCAAACAGCCCAATGAATATCACAGAGTGAAGGCGCTTGTAACCAGGAGCAGACCATTAAAGACTGTCTAGCAGCGGGTCACTGGGGTCTCCAGCCCATTATTAGCATTTCACTCTTGCAAAGGGAAATAACTCTCACTGATTCTCAAAACAGAGCCCAACTGCTGATGAGTGATACAAACCTAATCATAAAATTGTGATTCTTTGTGATTGTCATAGTTCATGAAAGAATGAAATTATTTAAATTGTTTCCTGTAGCAATGATTTTTTTCTTGAAAATGCTCAATAGTAAGTATTCCATTGCTCTGCTCGTTACCATTTGAGGTATTCTGAATGCCTGGTTACGAAGAATAATTTAAGTATGTGCTTCGTATGTGTCTCTTGTTGTACACATGCATGTATCAATTTCTATCTTTCTTTTTTTTTTTTTATTTATTTTAGAAACATAAAAGTACAAAAACATATTGACAAACAGACACCCATTATCCTAGAAAATAGTACAATCACAACTAATCTATAGACAAGGTGATATGGTCTCAACAGTAGTTGTTGCTTTATCCATTGATATCTTCGAATTGTAGATGTATGGACCCATATACAGACATGCAAATTTAGT
>PVLD010018651.1:0-38466 GCA_004027595.1 Dinomys branickii | reverse complement strand
CTTCTCTATAATTTGGTATTTTCTTTAATGTTTTTGTGTTAACTAATGTGAAGATAACTATGTAATACAACATCCAGTGCTAATTCCCTCCTATATTCTGTATAACTTTGTATTTTCTGTATTGTTTATGGCTTTTCTGGTTCATATGTCTCCGTTCTTTTGTCTTTAAAATAAAATTTTAAAAAAATTAAAAAAAAAAAAACCATAGGAATCTGGGAAAAATGGAAACATTCAACCCATAACATATGATAAGAGTATGCTTAGCTTTAAACGGCTAAGTGCCTGTGTCACTTCATGTTCCCGCCAGTGATGAACAAGAGCTCTTACTGACCCACACCCATCTGGCCCTGGGTGCTGGCGGTGTTTTAGATCTTAGCCATTGTAATAGGTGTGTAGTGCGACTGTGTTAGTGTTTTGTTCTTCATTAGCAGTTCTCCAGCGACAGCGAGAGCATGACAACTGAGCATGCTTTCACAGCCTTGCAGGACGCCCATCCTTCGGTGGAGTAGTGCGTGGTCCTCCTCGCTGCTCTCGCTTGTGTTCCCCACGTGGCCTCCTGTCACCTGGGGTGAGATTAGCCGTGCTGCCTGTGAGAAATGCACAAGACCGGGCCCTGTCCAGTGCTATGAGTTAGATTTTTCTAATGTACTCAAGGTTGAAAACCATTAAATGGTTATAACTGAGAGAAAGAAAATAAATAAGAATTGCCAAGGGTCAGCCTGATTCACTGAACTGACTAGAGATCTGCTACCATCATCTTTTCCTCATTGGATGGTAGCTTTTTAATTTGGCCTTATAAAATCAAAAATGTAAGTACTACTATAATCAGGAGATCAAGATCTCTCAGCATTCAGTGATTTTAAAGGAGAGACTGGGAACTGAAGCATCTGCCCCAATCCCAAATGTTGTATCACTGACTCCCTATACAGACCCTGGAATATTACTACGGTGGGCAGTAATCCTATTCCTTGAAGTAAACCTAAATCCCAAGAAAGAGAAGAGGCAGAGGCTGGGCATACAGCTGGAAGCTGATATAAGTAGAATACCAAAGTAAATTATTCAAAGTATGACAGGTCACAAATCAAACTGAAGTTTAAAGCCCTTAAGTCACCTCAGTTTAGTGTTTTTTGTTTGTTTGTTTTTTCTTTGTTTTGTTTGCATCTTTGTTTCTAAGAAAGACAGAGGCATGAGGGAACTGCAGAGAAACAGTGGGACTGGCTAGCTGGGGGGGGGGGAACCGTGGGGCGGGGAGATTCCCCTTAGTGAGGACAGGACAAGGCGGGAGACAGGAAACAGCAGAACAAAAGAGTAAAATGAGGCTAGGCATGGTGACCCATGCCTGTGATCTCAACCCTGGAGGCTGAGGCAGGAGGGCTGTGGTGAGTTCAAGGACAGCCTGGGCTACACAATGAGTTTAAGGCCAGCCTGAACACATAATGAGACCCTGCCTCAAAAAAAAAAAAGATAGTAAAATATAAAATTACTATTTCTAGTTCTTATTTATCTTCTACACCCTTTGATTAAAAAAAACCTTAAAATGAAATCAAAAGCATTTTTAAACCAAAAGCATTACTCTTTCCTAAGCAGAAGATCTGATAAATTAATTTCCTTCAAATTTTCTAGGTAATAGCTAACTCTTTGATAAAAACATCAAGTACAAAGTTAAAGGTGTGATTCTACAGTTTAAAATAATGTGAGTATGCTAATTTCCCTTAGTTATAAAAATGAAAGCTGGTATTTTAATTATTACATATTTCCAACAAACAGGCAAATAGAGAAAATGATTTCCCTGTCAGTTCACATCTCCCAAGGGAACTTTCAAAAACACTAATAAGACACAAGTCATAAAAATTATCTTCCTTCTAGGCTAAAATGATCAGCTATAATCAACTTTAAATCAGACTATTTAATCAAAACTTAATTCCTTTACTAAAAGCAGACAATAAATTTTCAAACCACTGATTTATTAGCATTTTATCACTTACAACATATCATATAATCTTTCTTTTTTTGCTCACTTCTATTACCACTCTGGGTGAGTTAAGTGTGAGAGGCTAATCTATCTTTTCTCATTTAACAGGTAAGAAAGCAGAGTACCCTGATGTTCTGCTTGGCAATTAGTACAATGGATGCCAGAATGCAAACCCAGAAGTCCTATCTCCACAATAAAGCAGGAGCCCCATGCTTTTTCACTTCACAATAATGCCTCAACTATAAGAAACAAGGTGGGGGGGAATTCCCCATTTTAATCATTAAAAGCAAAAACCCACTGTATGGCTGCTTTAGCATACGTACAATGGAAAATCTGACTTTTAAAAAAGAAAGAGGCTGGGCAGGCATGGTGGCTTATGCCTGTAATCCCAGCACTTGGGAGGCTGAAGCAGGAGGATCCTTGCAAGTTTGAAGCCAGTCTGGGCTACAAAGTGAGTTCAAGACCAGCCTGAACTGCATAGTGAGACCTTGCCTCAAAAAAAAAAAAAGAAGAATTTGAAGACTAGGGTATGTTCAAGCTTTCAATCTTTTATGCCCCTCCTGTAATGGCAATGGTATTCCAGCCCATGGTGCTAACTGGTGATTTCCAGGTAATCCTGAAGAGGCAGATCTACTTGGCAGAAGAAGCCACTCTGTATTCTGAATGGCCCATTTACAAAGTTGCCTATGTCAGTTACTAGAAATTGAACATTTTTTTCTACTTCTCTCTTCACCAACCCACTCTTAACAATAAAACAGCTACAGTCATAGCCATTGCTAAACAGCCAAGATCCCATGGTATGTGAAAACACCAGTCATGCCTTCCTAGGAGTCATGAATCCCCTTTTAAATTAACACCAGTGAGGGCACCTACACACATGGCCATGCTTACATCTAAGGTACATATAATCACATTAAATGGCCTTCTTCCTCCTCCACCTAAAAAAAGTATTTGTTTTAGAGTAATACAATTCCAACATTTTAAAGGTCTTAATTTCTTCAAACCCAAATAACTTTCAAATAATGTTGACATTTTAGTAAATTTGGTGCCATTTAAACTTATTTGGTGGGGGTATAGGGGTACATGCCTGTAATCCCAGCACTCGGGATGCTGAGGCAGGAGGATCGTTGCAAGTTCAAGAACAGCCTGGGCCATAAAGTGAGCTCAAGGCCAGCCTGAACTGTATAGTGAGACGTTGTCTCAAAAAGACAAAAACAAACAAATAAACTTACTGGGCCCTTTTAAAACTCTTGTCTATTGTGCAACCTAATTTATTTAATAGGATTTTTCCTGACTTTAAGCTTAGGACTAAGGAAGAAGACTGGGTAGCAGCCCTACTCTACAGCAGGAATGCTCCACTGTAGGATCATCAGGGTGCTTCTTGAGATGCAGACTGTCAGCTTTCACTCTCAAAAAGGTCCCACACTATGCCTCTTTAAGGCCTCTTGAACGTGCCATGACTCTACTGAGCTGATACGCCAAGAGCTATGTCCAGTAACACTTCTACAGAAAAACCGCAGCCAAGGCCCACAAGCAGATGTAAAAACAGACCTTAAAAACGACCTAGCTGGGTGTGATGGCACACACCTATAATCCCAGCACTGCTGGGAGGCTAAGGCAGGAGGATTGTTGTGTTCAAGGACTGCCTAGGCTACAAAGTAAGCTCAAGGCTAGCCTGAGCTGCATAGCAAGACCCTGTCTCAAAAAGACCAAAAATCAAAATAAAACAAAAAAACCACCTGTGTGGACTGGGGATTTAGTGCAATGGAACAGTACATGCTTATTATATGCAAGACTCTGGGTTGATCCTCAAAACCAAAACAACCACCACCTCTGAGTACTAGAGGCACATAAAAGGGGAAATGAGAGTCTGGGGTGGCTCAGTGGCAGAGTGCTTACGTAGCACACAGAAAGCCCTAGGTTCTATCCACAGTGCAGGTGAGGAAGGAGTGGATTAGAGGAAACACTCAGAAAATATCAGACTAGCCAAGTGTGGGGCACACACCTATAATGCTAGCACTCAGGAGGCTGAGGCAGGGAATCACTGCCAGTCCAAGGCCAGCATAGATTATAAAGTGAGTTCAAGACTAGCCTGAACTGCATAGTGAAAGCCTGTCTCAACAAAGACAAAAAAAAAAAAAAAAAAAAAACATGATTGAGTTCTGATTTGACAAGTGAATTCAAAAGACAAGACAATTAGGCAAATTTGCTTATGAACCAAATATTGTAAGATTTTAGTAAGTTATTATTTAGGCAGGTGCTGGGCATGATGGCGCATGCCTGTAATCCCAGCACACAGAGACTGAGGCAGGAGAATCATGAGTTCAAGACCAGCCTGAGCTACAAAGTGAGCTCAAAGCCAGCCTGAACTGCATAGCGAGATCCTGCCTCAATGGGCTGGGGATATAGCTCAGTGGAATAAGCGCTTGCCTAGCAAGCGCAGGGTCCTGAGTTTGATCCCCAGTACCGCAAAAAAAAAAAAAAAAAAAGAGATCCTGCCTCAAAAACACAAAAAGAAAATATTACAACAAAGGGGGTAATCTGTGCAAAGACATGGCATCACAAATATTTGGCAAACAAAGAATCATCTGAAAAGTATGCAATTTACATCAAACCTGCAAACTCAGGGACTTCCGGGAAGATGGCGACCAGGTAAGCAGCAGAGAAAGATCCTTCCAGAGGATGGCCACCCAGACACTAGAATATAGCAACATGAGAGAGACAGGAGGGCGAGAAGTGGGCCCCCTGGACCCAGGAAGGATCTGAAATGAGAACTGAAGCCCTCAGAAAGAGCAAACAAGACCTCTCCTGGAGGAAAAACTTGGAGAGCTGCCAAGGCGCAGTTAGAGGAAGAGAAGAGGAGAAGGAGGGAGCCACTGCTCCGCACACACCCTCAGCCTGCTCCCTCATTCTGGCACGTGCAGCTTCAGCTTCGGAGGCCTGTGCTCACAGGTGCCTCCTGACTAGGCTATGGGAGAGCAGACCTCCAAAATCTGGGCCGAAGCCAAAGTGGAGAAAGCACAGCTCGGAAAAGCAGCAGCAGCAGTTGGGAGGTGCTGCCAAACCCAGCTTGATGATAAAAAGGTACAACAGCCACTAAAGCACAATGCCCACTCTGCTTCGACCCATTCTAATCAGCACCCTAAGGCAAGGAGACAAAGCAACCAGAACACAGCCCGCCACACCCAGCTCTGTGCCTGCCCTGAGCCTGTGGCCTGCTACTTCTCCCCTGTGAGAGCAACTACCAGCAGAGAGCAGCGGCAGGAACCCTAAGGCCACGGCAATACCCGGGGATCCAGTCAATGAACAAACGGGAACCGGAGCACAACAGTTAAGAGAGAGGTGCAGATGGAGGTAGGATAGATGGCCCCACACCCGAGCAGCACAGAGCAGCAGAGAGCAACGGCAGTGATCCCAGGGCCATAGCAATTCCCAGGGACCCAGCCAAACAACGGGAACTGGAGCACAACAGTAAGAGAGAACTGTAGATGGAAGTGGATCATACGGCCCCATACCCTTCTCGCTCCAACACCAAGCAGGAGGTACAAGCTGAGTTATCAGGCTTCAGCTCCCACCCCGAACTCCCTCTCTGAGCACCTTGAGTCTTGGTGGCCAAAGTACTCAACATGTGTTCCTGACAGCAACAGGCTGAGTCCATGGGCTTCAGGACTAACCCTTAACTACTAATATGAGCACCAAGAGGGACTTCATACTGCTTGCATATATGAACCCATAGTGACATATTACACAAAAAGCGGCAGTCCTAGAGTCTGAGAGACAAAAACATACTCTACACAGAAGACCCAATTCTCTCCTAGAACTAATAACTAAACTTAGCACATACCCTAGACTACGTCAGTGAGCACGGGTGGGGAAGACCTCACACCACTTGTGCCCAACATCGTAAGTGCACCCAATGCCCAGCTGCAAGGGACAGGGAGCAGCAGCACTGGAGATTGATTAGACCGGGCCCCCAGGAGCACCTCATAGGGTCAGAGCCCAGAGGTCTGCAGGGGCGACCCCATGGTCTCAACTGGATCCGCCTCATAGGGGTGGGGTGGAGCCCAGCAGTCCTCAGGCGTAACCCCAAGGACTTGACTGGGCCCCTGGGAGTGCCTCATTGGGGTGGAAACTGGCAGTCTGCGGAGGCAACCCTGCAGACTGGTTTGGGTGCCCAGGAGAGCCTCGCTGGGTCCACAGGAGTGCCTCACAAAGGTGGGACAGAGCCCAGCAGTGCTCAGGGGCGACCCCAAGAACTCAACTGGGCCTCCGGGAGTGCCTCGTTCAGGCAGAACCCAGTGGTCTGCAGGGGCAACCCCATGAACTGGTCCAAGTCCCCAGGAGCACCTCATTGAGGTGGGGCCCAGGGGTTCATGGCGTGAACTCACAGACTGGACTGGACTATAGTGTATTTGGGTCCTTGCCTACATACCGTCTTTGAGGTTGGGTGCTTTCCCACCTAGTGCCATAGTAATTTGAGTGCACCCATATTTGTTACAGCATAATTTGAAGCAGCCGTGTGCCTTCCCAATGTGAGAGCCCAAGGGAGTAAATAAACCAAAAAATACAGTTACTGTCAGAGGGAAGACCATTGATTGGGCGGAAGAACAATGGAGATGAGGGTGGAGAAAACTGTATGATTAAGTGAACATGCCATCATTTGTATAACTGAGTAACAATAGTGAAGATGTCATTTTGTAATACAGCATCCATTTTTAATTCCCCAGTATCTGTTCTATAATTCTGTTTACTTTATCGTTTATGCATTATACTGATTTATAACTGAGTGAGAAATGCAAAGATAACATTAATACAACAGCCATTGTTAATCCCCTACTGTCTTCTGTATGATTGTATTTCCTTCATCGTTTTTCAGATAACTGAGTAGCAAATATGTTGTAAAACAGCATTCATTGTCAATCCCCTACTATCTTCCCCATAATTTGTGTATTTCCTTATTGTTTTTGTGTTATTCGAGTTTATATTCTTTTATCTTTAAAATTTAAAAAAACCCTCCAAACTCATCCTTAAGGGAGCACCATGTACGAGAAATTTTTTCACAGAAAAAAGGATGTTGAAAGAAAAAGTACTAAAGCAAAGAGGGAATGATTAGATGGTTTTTTTTAATTATGTGGCAACATGAAGGACAGTCTCTAATGAAAGATGAGACCAAATGCAGAGAATGTGTTTCCAAATGAAAACAAGAACAGTGTACAAGATAGTAAAGAAGTTGGTGAGCCAATAATTTCTATAGCATATTTTCATTTGCAAGGGAAACTCAGTAAGATTTACAACAGGAATAAATGACCCTGGCACAGTGGTGCACACCTGGAAGCCCAGCATGGAGAAGACCAAAGCAGGAGACTTCACAAGTTAGCAGCTAGCCTGGGACATATAGTGAGACCAGGTCACAAAAGGAGTGTGCAGGCTGAATATGTGGTTCAGTGGGAGGGCACCTCTAGCTTCAATCTCCATTACTATAAAAAATAAACAAAAATAAAAAAAACAAAAACAAAGCATTTCACCTACTCTAACTACATATCCAATTAACTGAAAACAGAAGATGAGAAACTGGATTTTCACTCTCATAGTCCATCCTTTCTGAACTCTGCCATCTGATCGTTTCTGATCCACATCTCCTCTCTCCATCTTCTTTTTTTGTTTTTGGTACTGGGAATTGAACTCACAACCTCGTGCTTGCAAGGCAGGTGCTGTGCCGCTGAGCTATATCCCAAGCCCTCTCTCCATCCTCTATGCAGCTTCAGAAACAAAACTAGAATCTCCTGTTTCACTACATAAGTTAGTTTGCTAGGGCCCATACTGAGTGGCTTAAATCACAAAAATTTACTTTATCACAGTTCTGAAGGCCAGGAGGCCAAGAAGACGACGGCAGGGGATGATTCCCTCAGGCTTCTCTCCTTAGGATGTAGGTGACTGACTTTCCTGTGCTTTCACCTGGTCTTTCCTTTATGTCCACCGTGTCCTAATCTCTGTCTTACAGAGATACCAGCCATATTGGATTAAAGTCCCAGAACTTCATCTTACCTCTCTTCAAAGATTCTACCTCAAAAAAATGAAAAACACTTCAAATATAGGAATATTTTTAGGGCATAAAAGTATGAATTTGGGGATACATAATTCAGTTGTGACACTGCAGTTTTATACAGTTTTTAATTTAAAATAAACTTTACTCAAAAAAGCATGAAATTTTCCTTGAATTCTCAAAGGAAAAGGCAAGATAACTACTTAGGACTGCCCTAGAATTTACATTCACTTCAGCCAGAAGGAGGTCCATTCTATCACTCCAAGACCAAGAATCAACTCTAAAACTATCTTGGGAATTTTAAGTCACTCCCTAAGGGCAACAGAATTTCAGACAAGTTGCTTTCACACCCCCCTTTGGTGATAAAACCAGAGAAGCAATGAAAAGAGAAGAGGGTAGGGGCTTCTATAGTTACATTCCAAAGAGCTTCCAAAGCTACTAAGTGCACGATGGCATTCTTGATGTCTATACCTAGAACTTTATAAAAGCTCACAAAATTTTCCTAAACTATGGCTAAATTTACAGAAGCAGATATTTCTTCTGAAGCAGCATGATTTTTCAGAACCCATAAGCATATTTAAAACCAAGCAGCAAGGGCTTCAGTGCAATAAATTTAAATGACTATCATATTTACAAAAATAAATTTTCCTCCCCAAGAATTATCTCCCCGCTCCTCCCTCAGGTCTCAACAATCAACACTTATTGGAGAAATTTTCTATGGACAGAATTTTATATTACCATATATTTCACTAAATTACCATAAAATCAGACAAGGAAAGTATTTTCTATCATACAAACTGTCAGAAACTACCTATTAATGGAGGAAAATGAAAGGGTGAAGTGGGTTAGATCTTTTATCTATCCTTGTAAGCATCAAGTGTTTTTGAACTAGGAAAGTGACCAGTACGCAACCTCAACCCCAGTAAACCAGCAAACAGGGCTCCTCAGTGAAGAGTCAGCAGCAGATGCTAAACCTCTACGTGAAAGTCTTGAGACACCCGAAATGTGACAAAGTATTATCACAGCAGTCACTTTACAACTGCGAAGGGAAAAGGGCATCTTTCAAATGGTTTTTGCCACTTTGGCCAGTTGATAAAAAACTCAGTATCACTATGACTAGAAAAACCAACACTAGGTGCCCTCTGATAAGTGACACAAGAAGTGCCCAGAAAACTTTCTCACTAAAAATATCTAACCTAAACTGAACAAAGCTTATAGGACTAACTGCAATCCACAAGAAATACAAAGGATATATAATTCAGGCAAAGTTATCCTACCCTACAAGGAGATGATCGTGCAAGTCCAAATTAAAAGAACACCTATGAAACACATAAGCTCACCTCTTAAAAACTGTCAAAGTCAAGGGAAAAAAAGGAGATGGAAGAATTGTCTTAAATCAAGGGTACTAAAGAGACAATCTTGAACATGATCTTGGTTTGTAGTTTCCTAGGAAAATATTGTTAGTTTAAGAGACAGATTATAAATCAGGGGCAAGGGATCATGGTACCTGCAACTTTCAGGAGACTGAGGCACAGAAGTACAAACAAAGATAAAACACACAGAGCAAAGCATTACTTTTAGTGAATCTAGGCAGTCATTGTACTGTTTTTCAACTTCATTGCAGATTTGAAATTCTTCAAAATAAAGTTGATAAGGTTGTTATGAAAATAAAAAATAAAAGGTATAGAGATTGCTGAAGATTAAAGACATGGAACTTTATGGAATCATGTGGGGCAGCAACAAAAAGGACATCAAGGGGGCAGCAGGATATTTAAACAGGCCTCACATTACTGCATAACAGAGACAAACTGATTACTTCCTTCCTGTGAGTAAATAGTAGTATGATTTTATATGATAACACTTAGGAGATGCATGGTAAGGGTTCAGATATGCTGATGGAAATTTGCTTTTAAACAATATAAACACATCCAAATATTAGTACATGGGGAATACGGACATTTGCCACATATTTTCTCAATGTATATTTCTGTATATTTTAATGGCCATAATTCACTGTTAATTTGATGTAAAAAGTCCTATTGGGAGTCTTTTCCTCTAATTCCCATCTTTTTTTATTTTAGATGGTCTCACTCTGCAGTTCAGGCTGGCTTTGAGCTCACTATGTAGCCCAGGCTGGTCTCAAACACAACAATCCTCCTTCCTCAGTCTGCTGAGTGCTGGGATCATAGGCGTGCGCACCACCCTGGGGCCCATCTCTTTCAAACCATATATATCATTTGAATTCTACTATTTTAAAAAGCTCAGCAGATATCTCTATTTCTCTAATTCAGCTCTGTCCAATACGCCAGCCACTAGCTACATGTGACTATCATGTGCTTAAATGTGGCTAACAAATGAGGAACTGAATTTTACATTTTATTCAGCTTTAATAAATTTAAATAGCCATATCTCTCTAGTGGCTATTATTATAGACAATGTAGCTACATAGTAGGCAAAAAAATAGATATAAAAGACAATACAATTTATAAGTTTAAATTAAAGACAGACCTAAACAATCATTTTATAAGCTTTTATCACCCTGTAATTCTAAATCAGCAATTGGCCCCTCTGAACTTTCTTATAGCACTTTTTCTTTACTGCAAAAAAAAAAAAAAAAAAAAACAGGTCCTTAATGAAAGTTTGCAGAATGAAACTAATAGCTTTAAACCAGCCCCAAATCAATAGTACTACCAGGAAAACTACTGCATTTAATCAAATGTATAGAAATGACTTGATTTAAAATATCATAATTGTCAAAAGTGGAAAAAATGGTTTCCTCGTAGCATTCATTTAAAATAAGACACTCCTCTAGAAAATCAAACATGTGGCCTTAGAGCCAGGAGTGGTGGTGTATGTGTAGAGTCCCTGCCACTCAGAAGACAGAAGCATTTGAGACCAGCCAAGGAAACTAGCAAGACTCTGCGTGAAACACACTCAAACACACACACATACATGACACACATACACATTCAATGTGATTAGAAAACATGATGTTTTAAAAAAATTACATGTCCTATAGCCAAAGATACTTTGATTTTAAAATTCTTCAAAACACTTCCCCTCGATTCACACAGGCATCCTTGCCACTATCTGGAGCAGTTTCAGAAGTCTTCTTTATGAACGTCTTTAGTTGTGCTGCCATGACTGTCTTGATGTCCTGAACTGTTTAAAAAGTTGTACCTTAGGGCTGAGGATATAGCTCAGTGGAACAAGCGCCTGCCTGGCAAACACAAGGTCCTGAGTTCAATCCTCGGTACCGCGCAAAAAAAAATTTTACCTTAGTGGGTCATTTTTACTTTGGGGAAGAGCCAGAAGCCATGTGGCGCCAAATCTGGTGAAAAAGGTGGGTGAGGACACAGCAGCGTTTTCACGAGTCCAGCTTCCCACTGGACGGCCCTCAACAGCAGCTTTCACAGTTTTTAATCACACCTCTTGAAAACATTCAAGGAAAAACTAATAGAACTGCTTTAGCACAAGGCAAGAGGGCCAGGGAGACAGCAAGAGCAGAGTCAACTTCCAGTACCAAGGAAAGCATGGCACAAACAAGGGAGAGGTATATTTGAAGCAACAGGGAGCACTCTGACGGGGATTAATAGAAATGTGTCTTTTACTGTAATAAACTTTAAATTCTGAACTCATTAACTATCATCCCATTTTCCCTACACACACTCCTGGACAATCACTAATCTACTTTCCATCTTCACAGAGCTCCCTATTCTAGATACTTGAGGTAAACACGGTGATCTTTTGTGACTTGTTTTTCACTTAACATAGTGATTTCAAGGTTCATCAATGTTTCAATGTGTCAATATTTCATTCCTTTTTTATGACCAAGTTACACTGTGTAGATAAGCCATACTTTCTTTATTCGTTAGTTGACTAACATTTGTATTAGTTTTCACCTTTTGGCTGCTACAGACAATGCTCAGGTTCTCATGCACAAGTTTTTGTATGGATGCATCTATGTTTTCATTTCTCCAAGTACATACCAAGAAAAAGAACGCCTGGTCAATATGGTAATTTTACACCTAACAATTTAAGGAACTACATGTTTTTCCACTGTGTGGATATACCAGTGAGGTTTCTGATTTTTTTGTATCTATCTGATATTATAGCCGTCCTTGTGGATATGGTATGTTTTCTTGTTTGGACTTTTGATTTGCAAGTCTCTAATGACTCTGTTGAGCATCTTTTCACAGGCCTATTAGCCATTTGTTTATCTCCTTTGAAAAAATATATTTATATTCTTACCTTTTTAAAATGATTTCTTGTATTTTTTTCAGCTACAGAATTTTTATACATATATTCTAAAGACAATCCCCTGGGAAGTACACAATTTGAGATTCTGTTTTTCCATGCTGAGTCTTCTTCTCACTTTCTTGGGAGTGTTATTTGAAATGGGGTTTTGGAGACAGGGTCTTGTTATGTAATTCAGGCTGGGCTTAAACTTACTATGTAGCCAGATGGGCCTCAAATTTATAGTGATCCTCCTGTCTCTGCCTCCCAAGGGATTACAGGCATGCACCACCACACCTGGCAACATTTTTTTAATTTAATTTTTTAACATGTTTTAAATTTTCATAAAATATATTTTATCTAATTTATCTTCTGTTGCTGCTTTTGGTATATCAAATTAATCAAATGGCAAGCCCAGGTCATGAAAATGAACTTTCTGTTTCCTTTTAGGAGTTCTATAATTACGGCTGTTATACTTAGGTTTTAACTCACTTTGAGTTATATTTTGTGTTTGATGTGAGATAAGGGTCCAACTTCATTATTCTACATGTCAACATCCAGTTCTCCCAGAACATTTTGTTTTAAAAACTATGATTTCCCTTCAAATCCTTTTTAACCACAGATACACAGGTTTATTTCTGGATTCTCAATTCTATCCCACTATGGCCAGGGATACAGCTCAAAGGCACAGCGCCTGTCTGGCAAGCGAGAGGCCGGGAGTTTGATTCCTGGTACCCTAAAAAAAATTCTATCCCACTGATCTGTATGTCCATTCTCACATCAGCATCACAGCGTTTTATCATTCATTGCTACTTTTAAGTTTTGAATTCAGGAGTTTTGAATTCTCCAAATTTGTTGTTTTCATTATTTAGGGGAATGTTTCAATTATATACTAACTGTAAATCAGCTTATCAATTTTTACAAAGAAGTCAGTTATGACTCTGACAGGGATTGCATTGAACATGTAACCTGGAAATATTGCCATCTCAACATAAGAATGGCTTTCCATTTATTTAGCTTTTTAAAATTTTTCAACATTTTGTAGTTTCAAAGAATAATTTTTTTAACATTTTATAGTTTCAAAACATAAATCTGCACTTTGTTAAATATGCAATATTCTTAAGCTTTCTTTTCTTATGCTATTATAATAAAATGGAACTGTTTTCTTAACACCATTCTCATACTGCTCACTGAAATGTACTAAAATACTATTGACTTTTGTATATTGGTCTTGTATCCTTCAACTTATCCACTCATGTACTATGGAGGTGATACTGGTAATTCATAGGGACCATTTGACTGGTGAAGTCATTCCTGCAGAGGACTCAGTACTCATCCTGGGACAGAGTGGGTGTCAAAACTACCTTTTACTCCTAGAGTGTTTTTTTATGTAAAGTGACTTACAACAGTATCTTCCTATAAAATATTTATTTATTCAACACTTAAGTGCAAAAGTGTGATACACAATAATTTTAAAAATCCAGTCCAGGGCTGGGGATATGGATCAGCAGTACAAGCACCTGCCTGGTAAGTCCAAGGTTCTGAGTTCAATTTCTGGTACAAAAAAAAATACAGTCCATAAGGAACTAACAATCTTAAAACAAAAATAGATCTTTGTCCAGCAAGTGATATATATACAGTTCACATAATGTTTTCCTTTATAATAAAATTGTCTTCATATTCTTTAAGAGCCTCAGAAATTCATCTACTTTTGAGACCAGCAAATGAGGTTCAGTCCTCCTTATTCTTTCAATGTCTTACTAGACTCTCCCATACCTTTTCTGAACACAGGTATCAAGAGTGATGCTACTGTACCTTCTAACAAGTATGTCAGGAAGTTTTAGTGTCTCATAATTACCAGGTTTGTTTTTTCTTTCTCTAAAGCCTATTTCATGCTTTTCAATTTCCAGAGGGGAGGGGGGAAATGAAGAAAAATGGAGAACCCAGCAAAAGAGGCACTATAATAGGTAAGGTTCCTACAAGACTGTAGTCATCAATCTTCCTATTCTACATTGCTTACTAATATTTTTATGCAAAGTAATTTCATTCCAAACTATTTTTTAATCTTAGAGTCTACTTAGCACTCTAAAGCACCATTTAAAAATCAACCAAGTCCTCTTTTGCCTCAGTCCCACTTGTTTTGCTTCTAAATAATTTTTAAATTATAGTTATTTGTTGGAAGAGTAACAACCACAACCTACAAACCACAATTTGTGCCACAAAATCCAGTCTTAGCTCAGATCTGTTTTTGGCTTCATAACAGCTTGAGCTAAAGAAGAATTTCATCTTGTTCAAGTTAGGTCATAAATAGTCTCTCAAAACAAAGGTAAAACAACATCAAATGCTATATAAACCCTAAATGGTATAAAGTATGAAAACAGACTGAGTGCCAGGCATGGTGGCGCACGCCTGTAATCCTAGCACTTGGGAGGTTGAGGCAGGAGGATTGTTGCAAATTCAAGGGTAGCCTGGGCTACAAAGTGAGCTAAAGCCGCTGTGGGCCCCACGGCTGCTCTGCTGAGAGCCCTGCGGCTGCTCTGCTCTGGGCCCCGCTGAGGGCGCCCCACGGACTGGACCCACCCCCACCCATAGCATGGCGACGGGGGAGAGCCGGGCGGTCCGCTGTGAGCACAGATGCTTTTCCACCTCCGACCATGGCAATTTGTATACACCCATGTATGCTATAGTATAGTCTGAGGCAGCTATATCTCTTCCCAAGGCGAAGGTACAGGGGTATAGACAAACCCAGGAATACAGTTATTATCACAGGGAAGATGGCTGATTGAGTGGTAGGGCAACGGAGATGAGGGAGGAGAAAATTGAATGATCAAATGGGCCATCATCTGTGTAACTGAGTAGCATGTGAAGGTAACACTATGTAGGACAGCATCCAGAGCTAATTCCCTTCTATGTTCTCTATAATTTGTATTTCCTCAATCGTTTTTGTATTAACAGAAGTGAAGATAACTATATCATGCAGCATCTAGTGCTGATTCCCTACTATCTTCTCTATAATTTGGTATTTCCTTTAATGTTTATGTGTTAACTAATGTGAAGATAACATTATGTAATACAGCATCCAGTGCTAATTCCCTATATGTTCTGTATAATTTTGTATTTTCAATATCGTTTATGGCTTATTCTGGTTCATATGTCTCCATTCTTTTGTCTTTAAAATAAAAACAAATAATAATAATAATAATAATAACAAAGTGAGCTAAAGGCCAGCCTGAACTGCATAGCAAGACCCTGTTGCAAAAAGACAAAAAAAAAAGAGCCTGAGGGGCAAACACCTGCTACATAAATGAAACTAACTGCTCATCTTCAATCTCAACTTGCCTCTTTATGCTTTCACAAAATTCCACTTTTACCTTAATTTTAACTTTTAATTAAATTGTACTGAAATTTAATTTCTCCTTCCACCCATAATGCACATCTCAGAGATTTACATGGAGAGAGAGGTCATGTTGCTGAACAGACATGTACGTCTCACAGAGAAATCAAATGGGTAACGTGAGGCACTTTCATCCCACCCCCAAATCATCTAAGCTTGATGTACTTAGAAGATGACATCAGTTTTACTTTTACCTCTACTTGATTCAAACTGAACAAACAGCTATTACTATTCGCCCTAAGTGAAGATGGTTACAGCCTTCCTTGGAGCAACCCTGATAGTGCCCCCTTCTGACGGAAAGCCACACAATAAAAGAAAGGGCTCCAATTCCCAGAGACGACTATCAGTACATCAAATCCACCTAAGTGCTAACTACCTGATAGTAATCTCTAAAACTGTAACTTTATAATTGTTGAGCCACAAAAATGGGACCAAATAAGGTAAATACTTAGTATTTGTCCAGCAAACCTGGTGAGAAAGTTAACCAATCTAAATAAATCACAATTTAAGTTTCCAACCTACTTTCCCAAATTAGAGTTACTTTCCTCAAACCATACCTGGTCCTCTAGGCTCCTGATTTGGGCAGCAAAAGGAGAAAAAAAAAAATCAAAGGGAAAAGCACCATCTTCAATAATCAAGAGATACACCAAATTTCCATTTACCCAGAAGTCTCACAGCAAAATTTTTATCAGTATCATATAGAGATGACAGACTTAAAAATATCCAAAGGCCCTGGGCATGGTGGTACATGCCTGTAATCTCAGCGCTTGGGAGGCTGAGGCAGGAGGATTGTCACAAGTTCTAGATCAGCCTGAGCTACAGAGTGAACTCAAGGCCAGCTTGAACTGTATAGTGAGACCCTGTCTCAAAAATACCCCCACCAAAAAAAAAAAAAAATCCAAAGACATAAAGTTCCTTAAGTGCCACAAGAGTTTCTCAAAGCAAATCCAATTATATTCTGAAACAGATTAAGAAAAAGCTACAGGTAAGAAAACAATTTATAGTTACTGACAGTATTATTCTGTGCCTGTTTTTCAGCTTTTATACATATGGTGCCCAGGCTGAAGATTAAGTAATTTGCCAAGATCCATGAAGCCTGAATATAGAGACCATATGTTCTGTTTTGTTGGGGACAGTTCCAGTTTATGCCAACTGTCTTGTGTCATTATCAAAACTCTTGCTTTCTGAATGTTAGATTATGTGATCATCCTTGTTTTGACGGCATAACTAAGATTAAACTCAAGCCTTTCGACTGCAAGTCACAAGCTCACCAGTGCTTTACTGTGTTTACACTGTGCTTTTAGGCTGTTTCTACTTCTAGATTAGTCTAACGAAAAAGGATGTTGAGGTAATAAGTCTAGCTTCGCAGCATATTCAATACTTGGAGAGATTAACACTGGGCAATGGAGAGAAACGTGGTTGTTTTCACATTGTTTGTTTGTTTATTTAGTTGTTTGTTTAGTTCATTGGTTGGTTGGTTGGTTTTTGAGACACGGTCATGCTACGTAGTTCAGGCTGGCCTTAAACTCACTGTGTAGCCCAAGCTGGGCTTGAACTTGTTAGGGATCCTCCAGCCTCAGCCTTCCAAGTGCTAGGATTACAGGCCTGTACCACCACAACTTTTAAGCCATATTAATTATGTCTTTTATCAGATGCTTCATTTGTAATTGTCTAAAATACTTTTTTCAAATTCTGATACCTGGGCAGATCCACTTAGGTGATCCACACCTTTTTTTTAATTCATACAAGCACCTCTTCTGTTGTATTATTTTATTTCTTTATTTTAAGATACATGATGCTAAACTAAACACTTTTGGAAGACAAGAGCCACTTCCATTCCTGCTGTTATTCTCAATCTTCAGGCACCTAGCTGGTGCTCAATATTGGTCACAAAACCCATCACTAGTCTAGTGTATGTTTTCAGTCCAAAAATGGTGAATAACTACATGTTGCACTCAAGGCATCGCAGCAGTTCACATGTCATCTCTGTGACGATGACTTCACAGTTAACCCTACCAGGAACTAATCTTGAAATCCAACTTAGTTTTACACTTTTAGGAAAGTCATATTTTTAATCTTCATTCTGAAGCTTCTGACCCTTCAAGCACTAGAATCTTAAACTTACACTCTTTACTGGAAAAAGGAAGCCAGAACTGATGATCCAAAAGCTGGATTATTTTCAACAGTTTCCACCGCTGTTCTCCTATCCTCAGAGTAATTTCTTCATCCACTCAAAACTATAGAGTGTACACCAGAAACAAGACATACTTGACAAAGACTACTTATTACAGGATCAGAATCCAATGGGAAAAAACTTAAAACCAGACTAATACAGTTCAAATTCAATAGCAATAAAATGCCCCCAATGAGAAAAAAAGGTTTTATATTGTGACAAAGACTCAGGGGTCCCTAAAGCATTTCTAGGGTTCCTTTAAAAAAACAAAAAACAGTATAGTCTCACAAGCATGTTCACTTTTTCTCTGTACAACTGCCCCCAGATTCAGACTTTGGTAGGGGTTGGATTTTCAAGACAAAATAATGAAGTATTTGACAATCTCAAAATTTCTAAATGACATTCTATACATTGACATACAGACACATAGTGATATACTGTCCACCTAGATGACAGAACAAATAATTCAGGCATTCTGTAGTCAAAAAGACTTCTCCAGCTAACAGATGAAGAATAGTCATTAAATAAAAATTCTTTTTGCACATTTACGAGACATGAAAATTTACCTGGCAAATCCACCACCACCATAGAAACAACCCACAATTGCTTACTGAAAGTATAACTTTTACTAAGAAAGAAAAAATTAGCTCCAGCAATAGTCTGTTCTTATTCCAATCTAAACAACAACAGCAAGATGAAACTACAAATGTCACAAAGACGGAACTGGAAACCTTGCAATTTCACTGTCCCTCATCACCCAGAGTTTCTTTTGCTTTGCTAAAATAATTTTAGTCAGACAGAAAATGGGAAAAAGAAAAAAAAAGAATGCAGAAAAACTGTAGTTTCAGTATGAGTACAATATTAAATGTCCTGAAAGTAGACAGATCCTCAATAATGTAGCTTCAATAAAAACTTCCCAAATCCTTTTCCCTTTTTGTTCCTTTGAGAAAATGGTAAAGCAATTTGCATTTATAGCTTAGTTCCTGTTTCCAAAATACCCCTTTAACTTTTTCTTTTCTCTTTTTATGGCAGGTATAAATAGCACCAAATTGTCAAATCACTGCTATTTTGTGTGCTACCTATACAAATAGGTCTGATTTCTGGCCAGCCATAAAACAATTACTGCTGAATTCCTCTGGTCCTTTGATTTCCAGCTTGCCCACAGGGCTTCAAAGCTAGTTTCCAGGACTTCTCTTGGGGCACTGCTGAAAAACAACCTCAACAGAAACAGAGAAGATAAAATGTTCCCACTGCTATAAACACACAAAGACATAACTATAGAAGTAAAGCAATTCTCCAGCATTGTGGTGGGTTTTCCCCTCCTAAAGAAAATAAGTGATGTGCAAGTACCCTAAATTGCTTCTCAGCAATGTGGATGCACTACATCTTCCCAGGACATTGTATGGCTATTCTGCCCATTTTCAAGCTTCCAAATGTAATAACTTTACTTTCAGAGAAATTTTCTGATTTACTAAAATAATGTATCCCAGGGTAATATAATGGCATGCAAAGGAAGTTCAGCTTCTTGAGCATATAATACTAATATAATGTAGCAAAAGTCATTCAAGTTAGAAGCTTTAAATAAGGTTAAACTGGGTCAGAATATCTACAAAAATTTGTGTATGAGCAATTATGTGTTTTTACTGTAGTAGGACTTTATTCTCACATGAATTATTTTTAAAAATCACAACATTGTATCTGAGAAATGTGGAATGACATATATACACAAATACCTAATGTGTGTAGTACATGCCTGTACTCTGAGTGACACGCTATTTTCCAGTAAGCAATAGCAAAGCAATTCATTTATTCTAAGGAAATAAATGTAAACTCCAGTTAGAGAAACAATTTGGCATCATGGAGCATTGGCAAATTTAACATGAGTATAAAATCTCCCCCAGCCCAGTTTCTTATAGTAAAATTTTATTAAGGCTCACACACACACACACACACACACACACACACACACACACACACACACATCTATATCTATACATCTGCACCAAAGGAAAAAAAGTCACTTTTAAACAAATTCTTCCAACCAAAGGCATCATGCCAATGTTTCATTAGCTCTATCATAACTTGTCAGTGTTATAGGCAGCTGAGCTAGATAGAAATATTATAGGCAGTCAGACAGGGCCGGGCCCACGAAGGAGCCAACATAAAAGATACCAGTGGGGCAGACCTTATGACAAAAGGGGCTAAACAAATGCACCCACTTACCTCCCTAGGTGTAAATGTCAGGGATTGATATTCTAAATAAGTAACAACCACCTTCTAAAAGCCAGTAAGAGTCACTAGCCCAACCCCCACAGGAAAAGCCCTGATCTGTATACATGCCCACTTGCTATGTGACTCGCTTTCCCATTTCATACCAGTTCACTCAGTCTTACCTGGACAATTTATACCTGTAGTCTTATTGGCTGACCATAGTTTGTCCATTTCCCCTACCTTGGACCCACCTCACCTCATGGTTTTTCTCTATAAAAGTCCCTAGAAAAGACAGTTGGGGATAACGCAATCAGACCCCCCTTCTGTCCCTTTCTTGGATGGAAGCTTTCTTTCTCTCAACAAATATATTCTGCTCTTAACCTCCATTGTTCCTAAAATTCATTCTTTGGTTTTAGAGAACACAAACTCATCTGATATCATTCAGGTTGGGAGTTTTATTTTCCTGTATCATCAGGATTTTACAAATTAAGTAGCTGGCAAACATGTGACTGTGAATTAAAAAGTACATTTTTCTTTTTTTTTTTTGGCGGTACTGGGGATTGAACTCAGGACCCTGCGCTTGCTAGGCAGGCGCTTATTCCACTGAGCTATATCCCCAGCCCCAAAAAGTACATTTCATAATATTTTGTGTATGAAAGATCTTTTTGATACACAAATAAAAACTAAAGATTATCTTTTCACCCACAATCTGCCTCTAATTTCTCTTTTCCTACCACTTATAAGAATCAAGTCTTTTAAAACATTAATCCAGACCCGATTATGATCTTGGACCTGAGGAACCACTTGTACACATATATCCAAAGATATGTACCCACTGTTTTAAAAGACTCTATGAGAGTTAATTCTTAGCATTATGCAAGTGTGTTTTCTCATTATTACCTAAAAACTTACCACTCAAAATCAGGGGCACCTGTTTATAGCATTGATCTCAAGAACATAGCTTTTTATCCCTTAGGTCAAATTTGGCACCCAAAGTTGGTACAGTAATAAATTTCCTCATAACAACACGGTTGTGTAATCTCAAATATACTTACATTTTTCCTCTGGAGTTTTCTAACCAAGGCCAAATGCAATAACATACAACAAAATTCTCAATATGAGTGATAAAAATGCATTGAAAGTAACCTTTACTCCATGCTATTAACTGATTTTATTCTATTTTGGCACGTTCGAAGTAACTCATCTCAGGATTAGTTGGCCTTTCCACATTTCCTTTTATCAGGGTTCCACCATTCCTGGTTTAGTTTTGAGAGAAAAGGGTTTGCGAAAACTGTGAAAACCTCACAGCCTGAGACGGCTGGGAAGCCCGTTAGGGCTCACCATGCCGTAATTTGCAGGGAGCCTTTGTGCTCCTCTGCTCCTTGTTTTTCACATGCTGAGCAGTTTTCACTGATAAAGTACTTATAGACCAGTTATTTTAGATTAATGAAAAGCCCAGTAAAATTTTATGTCAAATGGCTGTGAACTTTCTCTTTAAAATACTGAAATATCTCTTCAGTCTTGATTGCATAAAAATCTTAACCCTGGTAATTTGCCTCAATAGTTTTCATGTGAGCAGGCAAAGGCAGTCTTAAAAATTTTAAGTATTATTTTCAAACAGAGAAAGAATCCAAAATTTCAGGCTATGAATTCAGATGGAATGGCCGAAGCCTCAGGGCACACACACTGTTCTAATCCAGAGCAGTGGGTCTCAAATCCTGCTCTCTTCAGCCTTCACAGTAAATTATTTCCCTGCCCTTTAAACCTATAGTAATAATGCAAACACATTACACAGAAGGAGTCAACATTGTCAAGATTCTGCTGCTATTTCTAAGATTATGACACCCACTTCAGGAGTACATGACACTGTCCTAATTCTACACTTAATTCACAGTACGAGTTTAAAGTTTAGTGCTTCCTCTTTCTCTAAACTTCAATCCCCTGCAAAGATACTTAAATATACAATTATCAAGAAGTATAAGTCACACTCAGCTTGGACAATACCCTGTCAGATACAAAAAGCAAAAAAAAGAAAAGTTACAAAAAGCTAAGTCTAAACTGAACTTTTAAAATCTGTCTTAATATAAACAGATACTAGAGATCTGTTATATTGCAAGACATAAAAATGTAAGTGTTAAAATCATTTTCTGCTACACTCGATTCCAGTAAACCAGGAGTTCAGATCATAACCACAGAGATTGATATCTACACAGCAAGTATAACACCCATATCAAAAAAACACAGCAAATATATCTGCAACACAGAAATGATAGTGCCTGAAAATAACAGGGTTAAGCAATTTCTTTCATGAGGCCACTGGCAAAATGTACAGCAGCTGTCCAACTTTGCCTTTAATGATCATAGCAAAAGCTCAAGGAAGTGATCCGAGGCAGCACTGGTCTTTAGTAACGAGATCCCTTCTATTTCGCTTTCAGCCAAGGGAAGGGATAATGAAAACAAAATTATTCCTCAGTCAGTAAGTTTACCTGACAAACTAATTTTTACCAATCTTTAACTTATTCATATATATAGTCATAAGAACTGTGTCTTTTTTGTGTGTAGACAACCATAAAAACTTCTAAATACTGGTTATGTGAGATAAACTTCAGATGGTTATCACTTCTCCAACCTTCTATGAAAACTACTGGAAAAGTTTTTAGCTATTTAAGGAAAAGAAAAGGCAAATATTTAGTCATTGCTATCAATGGCTGATCCACATCTTTGATTCTATCAGTGAAGAAAACTCCAAAATTCATGCCATTTTATGTATGACTTACTACACTGTGTATTGATTCTTCTAAAAGAAACAAACTCAGTTCCACAAGGATTAAATTTTTCCACTTAAAACTTACACTGTTTAAAACAAAGCTTTCTCACTGCACACCTACATCGAGTTATTACCAACACATCTGAAAAACCAATGCCTAAATTCTTTTCTACTTAACCTGTGGAAAACAGGTATTTCAGACCTCTCATCTGAGCTAATCAATATTTATTTTTAAATAGAAATCCAACATTTTTCATAAATCAAGTTCTTGAAATCTATCAATAAGGGAAAGGAAGTAATCAGGTCAAGGATTCAATAAAGTTATCACTGTTGCCAGGGATATAGCTCAGTGGCATAAACACTTGCCAGGCAAGCCTGAGGTCATGAGTTCAATTCCTAGTACCAAAAAAAAAAAAAAAAAAAAGACAAATTATCACTCTGGTTAGTAACTATACTAGAAAGAAGTTCCAGAACAATGTAAGACAATGTGGGAACAGGAGTGACCTCAACCTTCACCATGTCAATACTCATGGTCTCCATGTGAACACTGTTTTATTCAAGCAAGTTTGCCTGAGGAGCAAACTGTCTTCTGCACACCCATTTCACCCACCAGTTAACTTAGAATCTGCTTGATGACTTCTGCAAAAGTCTGGGGCACAATGACTTTAGTTCAGTTTCAGGCCAGTATATACTTACATGTACTATGCACCACAGGTAATAAATGCTGATTATAAACACTTCTGATTGTAAGTAAATTCCATCATTTTGTATCATCTCAAATAGGAGAAATGTGGTTTCAACTATTTAACACTTGAAAATGACCACATGTTGATCTGCTAAAGCAGTAAACATTGTTTAACAACTGTAAATCAAATTATATAAACAATGGATATTCTGAATTGACATATTTATGAATGACTTGCTTGTTTTAAGAAGTAAATCCCAAACTCCTAGGTAAATGTGCTTTGCTTTTCTTAAACCATAAATATTTCAATAAAAGTTAAATAAATCTGTTTGCTAATAATTAATGATGGGAATTCAATAATGTAGAATTATCTCTGCCCATTCTCTAAGACTTGAGAATTTAACTGGTTATGTTCTTTGTAATACAGTTAGAGGATTTTGGAGCCCAGTGCCTGTAAAATCTCCCATGGAGACTCAGGACCACCCATTGAAAACAGTACAACATTACTGCCTCAAGCAAGAAGCTGGTACATAGGACTGGTTATTCAAGTCTTCTAAATACTATTTTATTGAAGGATTGTGGGAGGTTGGGGAGGGAGTAGAGGGATTCATAAGTGGATGGGGGAGGAAAGCAGACATAGAAAAAAACAAAATTTCTAAACCAGAGATTCCTGTAGTACCCCTCCTCATCTTACCTCACTTTTAAAACAGCTACATAAACAAAGTAATAAGTGCTCAGTTTCAGAGAGAATTACATTACACTCCATTTGAACATGCTACAAAGTACTTTTATTTGAAAAGCTGCTTCTCATCTGTTATAAACAATTTTATTCAGCACCAATTTCAGACAAGAGAAGATAGCTAGGGAGTGTGGGAGGTGGAGTTAGGAAAAATTCACTCAATGTCTTTCAATGCCTTAAATAGTTGATCCAATAAAGACCCTTTAGAGAAAACTTTAAGTCTGTTTTTTTTCCTCAAAGTAAGCAAATCATAGAGCAGGGCTTTTCTTTTCTAGGGTACTGCACCCTGTCTCTTTAAATCTCAGGCCTGCCCCATTTCCCACGCATTCAATGAGAGCCCCACGTTTGCTGGCCTCCAGCCCACAATGTCAAGTAGTTTTCTTGCTATTGAATTTCAAGATTATTCTTTTGGATCATTTGCCCTTTAGTTTTAAGAAAGCCAAAGCAAAAATAATGTCTTTCTACAATAACATAAAGAAAACTCCAAGGTCTTTACAAGCCCAGAAGTAGAGAACACCTTGTTCTTTGGTTCCCTTTTCACTGCAAAATCTGCTCCCACTGCATATGCTCCAAATAAAGGCTATTTACACACGATCTTGGACTATCATAGCTTTGTCTGTCTTCTAACAAAATTTTACAAGTACATTTATTCAGCACCAAATCTGGAATAGCTAACAAGCTGCACTATTGAACCAGACCTATGTATTGCTAACTCTTCAGTGTGTACTACTATCTTCAATGTGGCTCCTTCAGTATTCAGTTCAAATAACTTTTTAAAACAATTACTTTGTTTTAAAAGAATTATTTTACTTTCTATATTTCCAGTTCACAAATCAATATAAATTAATTTAATACTAAAAACACCAAGTAATTACTTCAAGCTGTAGTCACAGGACCAAGGAGAATAATTTCCTTGTTCTCACACATACCTTAATCCTGAAGAAAGGAATCCAGGCCATTATGAATCCCACTTAGAATTCTCTCAAAAGGAATAAAAATAGTTAAACAGAATTTATCAGCAGGACTAAGTTAAGTCCATGGAAAACAATGTTATTCCAACTGCTAGCAAATAAAACTTGAAATGGTAACTTTATTCAAGTAACTAATAAAGAATCACCCAGATCACAGCACCAATTTTTATATGTTACAAACATTCTAAAGTGGAGTTAATCTAACTACAACTTATAAATTTTATAATAGCACCTAATACACAAGGGAAAACACCCTTATTTTATTTGACATATAGCTTTGCTATGCATTAGTGCACAGTAGACTATTAAAGGAGTGTTTTCATGATAAAAAGGCAAAGATGATTGCACACAGACCATAAAATTATAGACTTAGATTTTAGATTGCAGAGAAATCTTTGAGGACAACTATTATTTATTTTAGTTGTATTTAAGTATTTGTGCCAGTCTGCCTGCACTTACATAAAACATGAAATTGTATTTTGTTACTTTTGTAGCATATATGTGAACTCTTACTAAAACCATCTTAAAATTGTTTAGTAGTTATCCATTAATTCTCCACTCAAAAAAGACTACATCTTTCCCTATTCCAAATGCATTATTCCTGCCTTATTAAAGTACTTGATTTTGGCAACGCTTTTTTTATTTCAAACTGCGAATCCCATTTATTCTTAATGCCATTACTGTGAAACCGTACAGCAGCATGATTAAAGTCCTTTCATTTGTAATCCTTTTTTTTTTTTACAAAGTCAGATGCAGGCTCTGGACAAATTTCTAGCACTACCTATTAAGATAAAGATGTTAGCCAGGGATACAGCTCTGTGGCACTCAGCCTGCCTGGCAAGCACAAGGTCCTGAGTTCAATTCCTGATACAAAAAAAAGATAAATATGTCAATAGACAAAATTATACTTATCAAAATTCCACAGGGAAAAGGTCCCAAACACTTAAACATTCTCCAGAGTCAGAGTCACAGACAGTGAGCCCTTGGTATCTATGGGTTTCACACCTGCAGAGTGAGCCAAACAGGGATTGAAAATACTCAAGGGGGAAAAATTATAGCTAAAATCTATAGTCTTTTTTCTCGTCATTACTGCCTAAGCAATATATATAAACAACTATTTACAATGCATTTACATTGCTTCTCAGCCTTTTGGTTAAGATCAAGCGCACAATGCATGTACACTGTACCAGGTGTTGTAAGTACAGACGCATTTAAGTACATAGCAAGATGTGCACAGATGATAGGCAAATACTATGCCAGTTTATATAAGAAACTTGAGTATCTGCAGATTCTGCTACCAGAAGGATCTTGACATTAATCTCCTGTGGATACCAAGGAATGACTATACCTTATTGAAATAGTAGACACCACTGTATTTCACTTATAAACAGTATCTTTAAGAATAATAATATGTATTTATCAATCAGGGTAATCTCTGATTTATCTGTGGCTCTATTTAAAATACCTGTATTTGTTTACCTTTGCGTAAAGTAAAACTTTGGCTCTAGTCAGTCACTAACAGTTCCCTTTATCAAGCTGGAATGGTGGGCCGGCCCTGGTGGCACACGCCTGTAATCCCAGCACTTGGGAGGCTGAGGCAGGAGGATCCTTGCGAATTCCAGACCAGCCTGGGCTACAAAGTGAGCTCAAGGCCAGCCTGAACTACATAACAAGACCCTGTCTCAAAAAGACAAAAAAAAAGCTGGAACGGTAACTATTTATTTTTTCCTTTGACCTAAATTACACAGCATGTAGCAAATAAAGAATAGAAGGATACTTGCTTTGCAAAACAATTTCAATTAAACACTTCAGTTAATACATTTTATAATTCTACTTGAATTATTAAATAAAAGACACTGCAAGGACGATGAATGCTTAAACATTTGATATACAATCTTCTAACCTGCTTACATGATAATATAGCTCCAAATCCTCAAATATTATTCAACTAGTAGCAGAAACACAAGTAGTTATTGACAAGTGAGATTTCAGAAAAATAAATTAAGTTTACTACTGTGCTAATTATGTTTGGTCTACATTACATAAAATAAAAAATAAATCAGTCAACATGAAAAAGCAACGACCATATGACAGACACAGTCAGGACCCAAGTTTAAGAAAGAAATTTTAAGTAAATACCAAGCTCTTGAGTTCTTACAAAGCTCCAATCTGTAGATTGGTTATTGCATTTCTGATAGTTGATAGTTACTATAAATGACAATAATATGAACAAAAATTAACCTTGCATAATCAAAATTTAATCTATTTAATGAACTGCTTGCCTCATTTCACTGACCAGTATAATCCAGTATTGAGTAAGAAGTTAAATTTAATACTACATATCCATTGCCTAATATGATAATCAATATAGTTGATATTTAATAAATGATAATTATTTCATTGTTATGCAATGAATTATACATTAATTAAAATGTATTATTATCTTTTTAAAAATTAAAGAAAAAGGGCTGGGGATATAGCTCAGTGGAATAAGCGCTTGCCTAGCAAGCGCAGGGTCCTGAGTTCGATCCCCAGTACCGCAAAAAAAAAAAATTTAAAGAAAAATAGTATTTCAGATTTCAGAGGTAGAAAACCCCAAAGAGTATATTCAACCCAAACACCTTTTCTACTATCGAGGCCAAGGCCTGCCTGCTTCACTGCTAAACACTGCTCTGTCAGTCACTGAAATACATTTGACCTAAAGCCAAAGGCACCTGTATTTCATGGAGTAGGTAGTTAAAAGAGAGATGGCAGAGTCCTTCAGACTTAGGTCTAGCTTCTTTAAAAAGCATCCAAAGTAGATGAAGAAACAATAAAGAAAAATAGTGGGATGGGGGATTCAGTCTAGTCTAGTAAGAAAGCTAGAATACATTCTGGAATATACAATTCTGAGTGCACATAATGTTCCTGATAAATGCAATTGTTAGTTATGTCTACATAAAGCCAAAAGACAAGTGTCAGACCAATGAGTAAGACGGCAGTACAATCCAGGTGGCAATGGAAGCTAAATATCAGGGATTCTAACACCCTCTTTTGCGGGGGCCAGGGATACAGCTCAGCAGCACAGAGCCTAACTAGCAAACTCAAGGTCCTGAGCTCAATTTCCCCATACCAAAACAAAAACCTTTTTTCTGACTTGCACCACCTGCCTTTATTACATTGTTGCCAAAAACTTGCAGTGTTTCCACATTAACTTGATAAAGGTAACAGTATTACCTACAATGATACAGAGTTCCCATCTCAACTGATTTGTAACTCCAATGCAACATAAGAGAAACAAATAGACAAGGAGAGCCAAGTACAGGACTGACAGAAGCAACGGGACTATACTTGTTCCAGGCTGCTCCATGGTGAGTAGCTTCCTGCCTACAAGTTACTATTTCTGCATATACATAGGAAAAGTCATACAACCAGCAAAGTATGACGATCTCCAGCTACATGAACACTTACATAACCTATCACATTAAAAGCAACTAAAGAGCTGGGTGTGGTGGCACACACCTGTAATTCCAGCACTCGGGAAGCTGAGGCAGGAGGATAGTCACAAGTTCCAAGCCAGCCTGAGCTACAAAGTGAGCTCAAGGTCAGCCTGAACTGCATAGCAAGACCCTGCCTCAAAAAGACAAAAAAAAAAACAAAATAAATAAATAAAAGCAACTAAATCTTAATAACTCTAACTCTATTTTTCACTGAGCCACTATAATTACTTACACTAGAAGGAACAGGAGAAAGAAATGAAAGGAGGGAAACATTTTGGTAAAAGAAAGTGTTTTACTACAAAGAAAACTTTCATTATTCTGCAAAGTATATTAATGAAGCATTCTGGATAAAAGATATAGATGATACAAGGTTTACATGTTTATCAAAAGGAATAAAGACCAGGAGTCTCCTCCCAATTCTATCCTTGGAGGGACAGGAAGTGGGATATAAAAACCTGCAAAACTTAAAAGCATCAAACTAAATTTATATCCAGACACTTTAAGAGGCAAGTAATCTCCCTACTCTTTAGGTCATTGTTCTTAACATTTTGGGACACTGTTAATATATATTTGGACCAGGCATGGTGGCGCATGCCTGTAATCCCAGCACTCGGGAGGCTGAGGCAAGAGAATCATTGTGGGTTCAAGGCCAGCCTGGGCTACAAAGTGAGTTCAAGACCAGCCTGAACTGCATAGTGAAACCCTGTCTCAAACACACACACACACACACACACACACACAAATTTATATATATGTATTTGGTTTTTAAAATCAATATGCAGGCTGGAGACGCAGCTAAGCACCATAGCACCTGCCTGACAAGCACAAGGTCATGAGTTCAATTTCTGGTACCCAACAAAAAAATCAGTAGGCACAAAACATGTGGCCTAGTTTTGGGTTTTTTGTTTTGTTTTTGTTTTTTTTTGTCTTTTTGAGACAAAAAACTATAAGACAAAATAAAACAGCAATTTAACAAAATTTAAAATGTTCATATGGCAAACAAACCTATAAATTAGGCTACAAGAAAAAGGAAGAACACTTTCAACAAACAAGAAACAAAGGATTAACATTTACAAACAAGAAAAGGATGAACACTCCACTAGTTTTATTTTTAAAAAAGAAATAGGATATAAAAAGAAGTCAATGAAAAGAAATCTAAGTGACCAGTAAATACATAAGTGCTGAAAGTGCTTCCTACTAGGCACCAGAGAAATACAAAGAACACAAAACAAAAAAAAACATGTTTCAACTAAATAAGAAATATTAAAATAGCCAGTGTTGGCTAAGACATAGAGAAAAATGGTACTTATTTCCTGATAGAGTATAAACTGTCAAAGCTACTTTGTAGAACAATCTGACAATGTCTAGTACAAATGAAATCGTATATGACTACAACCCAGTGACTCAAATTCTAGGCCTATGTCCAAACTTTTATTCATTTGCACAAAGAAACATACAAGGAGGCTCACTACCCAGAACAGAAAGTGACCTACATATTTCCTTATAGAACAAAAATGTAAAGTACAGATTATATTTGATGATGAAATAGTAAGAGGAAATTAAAGATGAATTGACTCTACAGATGAGACATGAACCGGTTCAAAAACACATGAAGTGGGTTTAAAAAAATGCAAAATTATTCATTCATGAAAATGTTCTGTATTAAATAGTAGCAATGGTTGTACAATCTCATTAATATACTAAAAACTATTGAATTGTACACCTTAAAATGGTGAATTTTATGGTACATGAAATATGTCAAAAAACTTGTCCACTCAGTATGACACCCTTCATGTTGTTTTCAAGATAGAATATACTTTTATTTGTAAGCAATACAACTACACAAATAAAGATAAATAAAATGAAAGGATAAAATACCAGAATAAAAAGCAGGAAAACATTTAAGAACTTTCGCTACATTAGCAATAGTTAATGCTTTAAAATCAAAGATTCAGGGGCTGGGGATATAGCTCAGTGGAATAAGCGCTTGCCTAGCAAGCACAGGGTCCTGAGTTCGATCCCCAGTACCGCAAAAAAAAAAAAAAAAAAAAAATTAAAATCAAAGATTCAGGGATAGGGGTGTAGCTCAGTGGGAAAGTTCATGAGACCCACAGTTAAATCCCCACAAT
This sequence comes from Dinomys branickii, assembly GCA_004027595.1. NCBI lineage: Eukaryota > Metazoa > Chordata > Mammalia > Rodentia > Dinomyidae > Dinomys > Dinomys branickii. Next base: position 7,667 of record PVLD010018651.1, on the reverse strand, counting down.
ACACACACATACACACACACACGCACACATACATAAAGAATCAAATGTGATAAAATAAACATTGGTTTATTCTTGGAAATGGGATTTTATTGTTTGCTATAATACTGCTTATATTTTCCTATGGTTTTCTTTTTTGTTTGTTTTTGCGAAACAATAAAAAGCAGCTATGAATTACAAAGGGCACAAACATGCATATTACAAAGGACAAACAGTAAACAAGCACATACATACATGAAAAAACATGTAGCACTACTGATCAAACAAATGCAAATTAAAATGAGGTATTTTTATAAAGATTTTCAATACTGGCACTGTGTGAAGAAACAGACAGTATTCTAAGCCCTAGGTAAGTATAAATAGAAAAGCTTATACTTTTGGGGGGCAATACATAAAAAAATTTTAAGTACGTGTACTTTTTTACTCAGCTACTTTTCTGATAGAAAAACCTAATGAAGGACAATAAATCTCCATTCTATGTAATACTATGAAACTAGCAATGTAAAAATAGTACTCCATGAAGGTAGCAACAGTCATCCACACTTTATCCCTGCACCAGGCAGTGCGCTTAGCACACAGGAGCTCCAAAACACTTCAGTGAGTTACTGCAAATTATCAATACCTACCTATGTGTATGTAGGGATAGATGGACACAGAGATATATCTACCAGAATATTAACTCCAGATATCTTATGAAAATTTGCAAATAAATTCTTCTATATTTCTATGGTTCGACTTTTCTACAATGCACATATAATCTATAAATTAGAAAAAGTATGACTTACATTTGCATGTAAAAAATGAATGAGTTCTTCATAAAGGATACAATTGTACAATGACACCATGTAATATGCCAAACTCTAAGATATCTCTTTTGAAGAGTTAAACCACTAAGAGAAAAGAGAAAGAAAAGCTCTATATCTTAGAACTGTAAAGATTACATTAAGTGATGAGGATCATTTGTAACAAATGATCAGAAAAAGGGAAAGGGGCTCAGCACTGGCCCACAGAGGGCTCACTGAAAGGAAAGTCAAAACCCCAAGAAAAGGAAAAAGTGATCAAGACACAATTATCAAAGCAATTTATTCTTCTTCCCTGTTTATACCACGGTAGTTCTACATAAAACCACCTAAAATAATGGATCTAAATGACCTCTGAATACCATGGTATAATATACTACAAAATGGACAGCAACATTATAAAACATATCCAGTAAAATATCCACTTTATCCTTTTTCTGAAAAAAGCATTAGATAATTGTTACACTGGAACATAATGAGGCAAGTACAATGGGCTTTCCATCTTTTCTTGTCCTGCTAGATGAGAGTTTATTAACAATAATAATAATCACTTAAACTGGGTGTGGTGTTGTACGCCTATAATCCCAGCACTAGGGAGGCTGAAGGATCCTTGCAAGTTCGCGACCTGCCTGAACTACAAAGTGAGCTCAAGGCTAGCCTGAACTGCATAGTGAGACCCTGTCTCAAGAAGACAAAAATATATATAAAAAACCACACATGAAAAAATAATAATCACTTAAACATACAGTGTCCATATGCATATTGTGCAAGTCTGTCAGATTAAATGGTGAGTACTGCATGTCAGTGTTTCTCAGAGTGTAGTCTGGGAATTTGTGTCCTCAAAACCTGCCCAGGTGACTGGCAAAGTTAAAACTAACTTTGCTAACTCTTAAGATATACCTATTCATTCTTCTTCTCACTACTGTAGCTTTCTAGAGGGTACAAAATGTGAAAACACAAGAGGCTGAGTACAAAAGCAGTTATGAGGATCCAGTTGTCTTCTATTAAACCAGACATCAAAGACACTAATTTTCGTTGTTTTAAAAAAAATTTCTCATTAAAGTGCTATTTATATGTTAATAAAAATGGGATACTTTTATCTTTAAACAAATTACTGCTAAAATGTCTTATTTTGGGCAGGCCCACACCCGTAATCCCAGCATTCAGGAGGCTGAGACAGGAGGAACGTTGTGAGTTTGAGACCAGCCTAAGCATCTACGGCCATACCACCCTGAACGCGCCCGATCTCGTCTGATCTCGGAAGCTAAGCAGGGTCGGGCCTGGTTAGTACTTGGATGAGACCAGCCTGAGCTACAAAGTGAGCTCAAGGCCAGCCTGAACTGTTCAGCAAGATCCCATCTCAAAAAAGACAAAAAAGTAAAAATAAAAATAAATTAAATGTCTTATTTTTAACTCAATAAAATAGGTAAACATTTACATAGAAAAGCTCTTTTGAGTCTTAGATTTGTAAAAGCCTAAATAAAGGGGCCATAAATCCAATGAGTTTGGAAATAAATGTTTTATATTATGTGCAACTTTTGACATTGTAGTTCTATTACTATTCTCATAACACAACTGAGAAGAAAATGGACACAGAAATAACTTGCACAAGATTACCCAAGGAGTCTCTTAAATAGCCTTTGACCCCCCTCTCAGGTAAGCACTAGTATCTACCCAAGACCATCAGATAGTTAAAGACTACTCATATATTTACGTGTTAGCATCTGCTTAAAAGGAAATATTCTATACTGATCTATATTCTTTGTCTTTCAGTCTCAGAAAGTACTGTGTCCATTGTAATGTTTTAAATATATGTAATTAACTTTTTTCCAAATCAAACACTACAAAAATAAAATCCCAGCTGGATGTGTTGGATATGCCTGTAATTCCAGCACTCTGTGAGACAGAAGCAAGAGAATGGCCAGTTTTGGCCCAGTCCAGGCAGCTTAGAAACAGCCCATCTAAAAAATAAACAAGGGCTGGAAATACAGCTCTGCACAATTACCCTCGGTCCAACCCCCAGTACCACAAAATATAAAAAATGTTTAATGAAATCCCATCACCACCAATACCACAAGCACCTAATGAAGAAAACTACTGGTTAAGAGTTTGGTGGTCATTTACATAGAATTTACTTATACACATAGGCATATATATACTTTTACTTTTTTAGGGCCAGGGATATAGCTCAGCGGTCCTGAGTTCAATTCCTCATACCAAAAATAAAACTTTTACTTTTTCATCTGGATAAGGCCATTTCTTAAATGGAGTCACATAAATTTAACAACTTGTGTTATTTCACTTAATACCTCTTTAAGAATTTCCTTCAACTACAAATAGATTTACCACTTTTTACAAATCACTTAACTACACCCAACTAAGGTCTCCTATATTACTTACTTCCAAATTTTTGCTATTACAAAAAATTTCCCAAAAAATACACTGAAATTTGTGTTGTGAAGTCATAGCTGCCAAAAATTACTAGAAGTAAACTTGCTGTAAAGGGTATAAACATTAAAAATCTTAATACATTTTCCCAAATGTCCTCCAAAATGCCCACGCCCAATTTACATTCTAAGCAACTGCATATGCAATTTCCTCCACTAATGTAGCTTTTAAGTGCCCTAGGAAATTACATTTTGTGTTGCTTCAAAATGACAAGACTGTTCTCACTTGTCATCTTAATTCCAATCAGCACCCCACACAAATAGCACTCACCATCTCTATTTTTTCCTTATACCTTTTAAATGCCTCACAAGACAAAATAAACCACATACACACAAACCTTTAAAATATCAACCCCTTAAATTTTAGGTATCTAGATAAAAAGTTATCCAACTTATTTCAGAAGGCACAAATCAGAAGTGTGCAATAAAGTGAGGCTCAAACACTTAAAGCAAAGTTGTAAGCATGGATTTATTATGCTTTATCTGCCCACTCAAAGGACTAAAGGCTGCAAATAAAAAGCTATTAAATCATACCAGTAACCAAATTAGCTTACATAAAATAATCAGCAGATTTCATACCATAAATGTGAATGAAACAGACTGCACTAGTAAGAATGGCTGTAATGGCAAAGTTCACTGAAATTCACATCAGATTGAAAATGAAAACATTAATATTTTAAATGAAATGTTTTGAACATGACTATTCATTTTAGTCTTACCAGATTAGTATAAAACTTTGATGTTAATAAATAAGATATCGTCTTTTCTTAAAAGTAGATAATTTTAAAATGCATCAAACTCTGACCTGCCTTTTCTGTATTGGCTGATGGATATACATCACTATTTCTCCAAAATCTCTTTTTCTAGGACTTTATAACAGTATTTTTAAATTGAAGACTTCTCACATATCTTTGTGACAGACTCACTAATTCAAATTCAATCAGTTCAATTCTGAGACGGTATATATAATTCCTATCCAGCAACAAGTTGAAACACTGTAATTTCTTCCCCTAAAAGTTCTCAGTCTATTATTGCAAAGTAAAGGAAATCAACCTGAAAATCAATTTACACTCCTAAACCAAAGATTTATAATACCAGATTCACCCATCTCATGGCTAAGCAGTTCATGCTCGATTCTAAGGTTCGTCCTACTTGTCAGCTACTGGATAAAGCGAGAGTGGTTTAACTCAGCACTATTAACTGCCATTTACAGTTCACAGTATGACCAGTTCTTTCAAATACACTCAGATTTTCCCTCAAATTCATTTTTGTAGTTTCTCCCATTTCAAATAGGTGAAACTGTATTCTATCACTTATAAATCCAAAACACCACAAAACACTGCACCTTAAGAGGTACTACTAGAAGCGGCTTTAGAAATGCCTGGCATTCTTATTCTGCATTTATTTATCATTTTGAAAGATTTCATAAGCAAAGTAATAAGTACCAGGTTAAAGGGCATGTTTGGTGTTGCCTGAACTCACAGCTATTCCCAATGAACAGAGAAACCTTCTCTTGCAATCTGAATCATGCGTAATTACAATATGACAAGGTCTCTCCTGGGCAATGTAAGCTGGCATTTTTCCCAGGACTTGTCACATCATGGGAACCACACATACAAATAAAAATCCAAAATAAACACTTTAAAACAATGGCTTATAAACTGCATAAAGAAACTCCTCACTTAAGAATAAAAATTGCAGAGACCAACGAACAGGCATCCTTCACTAAAGAGGTTTGAGAAGACCTGTTACCAAACTGTTCACCACACCTAGCAACAACTACCAGGTTTGGGCCATGTGGGCAGCACCTTCATGTTCCCTCAGGCTGGACAGAAAATCATTAAGTACAGGAAATAAAGGGAAACCTCACCACACACACACTCACTAAAGCAGAGAAACACTGGTCAAATACAGAAAAGGCTGATCATCTTTAATTTCATAATGCCAATTTGTTGATTGTTAAGGTGCCTAAACAAAGTTACCTTAAGAGCCACATCTTCTGCCATCAGAGGTGATTGTCTGATACAATAAACGCTGCTTTTTGTTACATGTACTTTACCTTGAAGTGAATAGCAGCCAAGTAGCATTAAGTGTGTGGGCCTAGGATCTTAGAAGGTAGTTGGTTTCTTCTGTTTAAATTCCTCTGCAAAGGCTCTACAGACACATGGAAAAAGATTCCAAGAAGCATCATATCCAGCCTCCTACAGTGACAGAAACTGGACAATGCTCACCCTTATCACCACTTTGAGGGAATACACAGTATAATATCACAATCCATATTTTGATATAAAATGCTAAGTATGAAATGTTATTTCCTCTAAGCCAAGCAGGCATACTTCTAACCTTCTACTTGGAGCTAACTGCATTAACCATCCAACAAAGCCCATCAAATTCAACTATGTAAGTTTTCAAGAGGTGCTGCAAACCAAACCACTAAAGGCACAAAAAATGCAACACTCCTTCCCATTACAAGGGCACTGGAAAGCACCAACAAACTCGGACCCCTCCTTTCTTTATTCATCCCCTGAATGTCCAATAATTTCCACATAGCTCAAAGCAGAATGGATTTATGATGATGTTCCTCTAAGAAACTGTAGGAGTTCTAGATGCCATAAAGATTATGGATCAAATGGAAGATAACTACTAACCATTGTGTCAACTTAGATAAATAAACCTGCTCACAAACAAAGCACCTTATTGTATTTGTACTGTTACCTCCCCTAATCCAACTAAAACAACTAGACAGCAGCTTTTCAGAAGCTGAAAGCAATAGAAACAAAGATACTTCAAACCCCCTTAGATTTCTTTTGCAAATGACATCTTTTCTCTCTTTTCCAAAGCTGTCCTACTCTTTGTGGAAAATGTTTCTGACTGCAGAAGCTCAGACTCCAAGGCTAAGAACCAGGTGGGGAAGGACAGAAGACACAGGCAACACACATCATTTCTCTGAAGCTTAGCTTGCAACCTTTTAAGAACCCTCTCCCTTCGGATCACATCTAGCAGACACTTGCCAGGATCGCCCAAAATCGCACCAGCAGTCAAGCTCCACTGGGAAAAGAAGGCAGGCGCAGTGAGCCCTCCAACAAAAACCCAGACTGAGGTGGGGTGTGGCAGTGCCTAACCTCCTAAAGGAAGTCTTTGGCAACTGGCATTCAGTGCTTCACATATGGAAGGGAAGGCAGAAAAGACCCTGAAGAGAATCAACTTCTCAAGATGAAATAATAATTATATCCGATGTATTCCTCCCTAACACCACAGGTAAATGCCTATTTCTCTAGGGGCGAAAAGGGCGTAAACTGTTTATTCCCTGCACTCCCCAATCCTCCAAACCCAACAGCTAATTACGCCTTCCCCACAGAATCCTTGGCTAACCCCGGAGAGCCCCTGAGGGGTAGCTGGGGATGAATAAACACCCAACATCTGACAGTCCTTTCTCGGTGGTGACTTTCACGTAGCCGAAGTCGCTCACCCGCGCAGGGAGCAGCCGGGACCTGGTGGTGGTCGCCGCCGTGACCCCTGGTCCCAGGCCACGCGGGCCAGAGCGGCGCGGGGCAAGGGGTGCGAGCCGTGGGGCAGTGGGGCCGCTGGGGCCAAGCGATGGTTTGCTCGCCTAGCAAACACGTTTTGCACGGCTGCTTTTGTATTGGAACCCTACCTCTTTTTGGCCTAGGAAAGCTTTCGTGCAAGTGGAAGACGACTTTCTCCACAAAGTGCTGTATGTTGCTGTGCTCCGGGCCGCGCACGAACACCATCCAGTCGTGCGTGAAGCCCTCCACGGTGGGTTTCTTCCTCACCTGGGCGCGGTGCCCCAGCTCCAGCTTCACCTGCACGGCACACTGCGGGCAGGGGGAGGAGACAGCCGTGAACAACAGGAAGGCGGCCGTTCGGCACCGAACCTCGCGCCTGACATTTTTTCCTCCTTGAAACGCACATAAAAGGAAACGGCGGTGCCCTCTGCATCCACATTTCACGCGTGTGGGCGCGCACACCCCACACCCTCAAAGCCTCGGCGCCAGGCCGACGCGGCCGGCCCGATCCGCTCCGACCCGGATTGTAACGGAATGTTACCCAGCGGGCAGGGGGTCGGGTAGGGAGTACACCCAGTCTGGACGAGCCGGACGACCGACGCCGCGGGAACAAATCAGAAGACAATTAGGAAGCGACGCCGGGGTGGCGTCCCGGAGCGGGAGGGGCGGCCGGGACCCGGGAGGGGGTTCCGGCGAGCCTCCCCGAAAGTAGCGCGGCGACGGCACACGCCAAGGAAGTCTTTGTGTACGTGTGTGTATGTGTGCGTGCGTGTGAGCGCTGTGCCAGCGGAATGGAAACTACAGGCAGCCTCTGCCGGTGGACACAAACTCCCGAGCCTCCGCCACGGGTTCGAGCACCACGAGGAGCCGTCTTCTCCTACACTCACTCACTCACT
>PVLD010018650.1:12856-38560 GCA_004027595.1 Dinomys branickii | reverse complement strand
TAAAATAAAAAAAAAAAAAAACACCAGGTAGCAGAGTTTCCAATGGATCAGGAAGAGATAAAGAAACCTGGTGAGCTCAGAAAGGACATGAACCAAAAGTTCACGATATCATCCTACAAAATGACCAGTGTGGCTATAGGAGAAACATAAAAAATTGGAAGGGTTGACTACAACACTTCAGAACATAAATGACAAATTTAGCAAAGATATAGGCTCCATGAAAATGGATCAAGCAGAAATACTAGACATAGAGAAGTATATAGAATTCATAAATTGCAGAAATACCCAGTGTAAGGACAACATTTCTGAAACTGAGGACAAAGTGATAAATGATGACAAATTACTGAGAGAAGTCTTAAAAACTCATCCAACAGCTATTAGAAGACATAAAGACCCATCTAAGGTTAGTTAGGGTTAGAGAAAAATTGGAAGATAGAGTGTATAATACAAAAAGTTGTAACATTATAACAGAAATCATAATAGAAAACTCACTTCTGGAAAAAGTTCAATGTACAAGTTAATGCACATTGCTGATGAATACCAATAAACTACAATTTAAAAATATGCTCCCCAAACATATTTTAATCAAAATTCTGGATGTTCAACAACAATAGTACATTAAAAGCTGCCAGAAAAAAGCAAAAAAAAAAAAAAATTCACATATAAAAGGTAAACCTATTAGGATTACAGCAGACTTCTCAATACAAATTTTAAAGGCCAGGAGAGCCTGGAGTGACATATTTCAAGCCCTAAAATTGAAGAACTTCCAGCCTAGATTAACATATCTGGCAAAATTCTCTTTCAAAATAGATGAATAAATAAAGACATTCCATGAAAGGGAACATTTTAAGAGGTACTGTATCTGAGCACGAAACCAGCACTCCAGAAAATACTCAAGTAGCCTAGATAGAGATGAAAAAGCCAAGAAAGGCAAAAATCCAGATGGAATGAAAACTTCAAGTAAGCTTAATAGACAAAGAAACAAACAAAACAGGTGTCATCAACAGAAAAAGAAGGACATGTCAGGTGTAAGTCAACTCCTTTCCATTATAGCTCTCAACGTTAGGGCCTCAACTCTCCAATTAAAAGAAACAGGTTGGCAGACTGGATCAAAACACAAAATCTCACATTCCATTACATTAAAAAAATTCATCTAATTCAAAAAGTCTTTTCATACACTAAAAAAAAAATCAAAGGATGAAAAACAATATTTCATGCACAAGAATCCTGAAAACAATCAGGGGTAGCAATTTTGCTTTCAGTAAAAGTAAGCTTCATACAAAAATTGATCAGAACGGACAAAGTTCACTTTGTCTTTCTTTGGACAAAGAAGTCAAGGGAACAATTCAACAGGAAGAGATGAAACTTGTAAATATATATACATATATACACTAAATGCTGAAATGCCTTCATAAAATAAACACCAACACAATCCTAGTGGGTTCCCTCAATACCTAGAAACTAGAAAATGAAGAAACCGCAGTAAGTATATAAACACCTGGAAATTTAATAACACACTCTTGAACACCCAATGGGTCCCAGAAGAAATCAAGGAAGAAATTCAACAATTTCTGGAATCAAATGACAGCACTGGCACAGCACACCAGAACCTACGGGGCACACTGAAAGCCATCCTAAGAGGGAAGCGTACAGCAGTCACTGCCCTCATTAGAAAGACAGAAAGCTCAAATAACCAAATGATGAACTTTAGAGTATCTGAAAAGCAATAAAAATTCAACTGCTCATGTGGAAATTCTGATGTTAGAGAAAGAAAAATTGAATTCTACAATCATTAAAAGTGAAGAAAATGACACTTATAATGGTAAAGATCATATTATCGGCACAAAGACATAATTCTGAATGTCTGTATGCTAAATAACACAAAATTCCCTCTGAAGTAAAAGCTACAACAGGTGCAATGAGACATAGATGGAAACACTCACAGGAGACTTCAACACAGCATTCTCTACGTGACTGATGGAGAAAAAACAACAATAAAGACCTAGAAAACATGATCAGAAGGATATATCTTAAGGATATGTTAAATGGTGCACTCCAATAAGGAGAATGTAGCTATTCAGGTGCACATGGTGGTCATAAAAATGGACTGTGCACTGGGCATGATAACACATGTATACAATCCCAGCTACCTGGGAGGCCAAGGCAAAAGGATCACAAGTATGAGGCCAGTCTAGGCAACTTAGCAAGATCCTGTGTTAGTGGTAGAGCGTGTGCCTAGCATGTGCAAGGTCCTGGGTTGAATTTTGACTACTGAAAACAATTGACTTTGTGATTATGCATCACATCACACAAAAAAAAAATCAATAAGAACCAGTATGTGGAAATATTACACATTCTCTTATCACAAACCCTAAAATATAGAAATTTTAGCAACAAAGAAAGATCCAGCTGGGAACATGAAAAAATCTTACATAAAGCAGTTCTGGCTTAATACATGAGAGAGGAAAAATCAAACTGAAATTATAGATTTTTGAAAATAATAAGAATGAAAATATTAGGTATCAGAAAGTTAAATATATTTAAAACACTTTTGTGAATAAAAGTAAAAGAATGAAAATTAGTGAATTAAATTCCCAGGTAAAATTCAAGGTGAGGAAAAAAGTATGACAAACATTAAAATAAACAAGGCCTCGCTAAAGAACAAAATATATCAAAGAAAGAAACAAAGCAAAAAAATAGTAAAGATAAAGCATGATTGTTGAGATTGAGAGTAGAAAACAATAAATGTAATTCATAGAGAAAATTCTCATTGTAAGGGGACAAGTAAAACAATGGACAAAATACTAGTAATAAGGAAAAAGAAAGAAAGCCAAAACAGAAAAGTACTGAGTGAAAACACAAAATGGATAATTTACTAAGGAAATTGTATCAGTTGCCTAGAGCTGCTATAACAAGTGCCTTATGCCTTGTGGCTCCAAATATTAGAATGCTTTGCTCGTAGTTTTGGAGGCAAGAAATCTGAAATCAACAATACGACAAGGTGAAATGCTCTTTCCTTGTCTTTTCCAGCGTTTAGCGATTGCCAGCCATCCTTGCATTCCTTGGTTGATAGTAGGTCTCTCCAGTCTCTTCTGTGGCTTCACAAAGGCTTCTCCCCCATGCCTCGCTTAATCTCCTTTTTCACTCTTTTGGCACCGCATGTGTTGGATGAGGACATAATGTGCCTTTCTAAGGGTAGAAGAGAAGATGATCAACTTGCTGTTTTCTTGTGCCATTTGCATCTGTCTTATGATTGCCTGTCTCTATCCTTTGTTCATTTTTTAGTCAAGTTTTGCTTTTGGTTTATTGATTTGCAAGATTTGTATTTGTCTCTCATGATAGTAACACTTTGGTTTACATATGATACAAGTATTTTCTTCCTATAATTTTCTTTGTTGTTTTGTTTAGAAAAAAAATCACATCCCAAAATAATTGCATGTGTACACTCCACCAACATTTTTTCTGTATGACAAGTGGATTGGAGGCTTTGGTAAAGAAGGCTTCCTCTCCAGAACATCGAAAAACAAGTTTTCGTTGAGTTTTTTGGAATAGCTTTACAATCTTAATTTTGAACTTCACATATGTAATTCAGGTAGTATTTCATTTTTTGTTCAGTTTTAAAAAGAGACCTAACTATATTTTTCCAACCAAAGAGTTAATAAGTTTCACAGGCTACTGAAAGTGTAAGTGTCCACTTTTTTCTGCTTCCCAGCTTTTCCTCATCAGAAATGCTGATAGGCAGAATGGGTGGGATAAGGTGGCTGTAACTACATTGTACTCAAAGACGTTGGGAGATGCAAGAATATATGATACTCAGAAGCTCTTCAGCACAGAGGTTTAGTTTACCTTTCATTTATATAACATTGTTTTTTCACAACTTTTCCTTTGGCCTACAACAAAAATTCCTCCTCAATGCCTCTTTAAAATTTTCTTTGAAATGAAACTACACCGAACATATGTGACAGTCTTTATTGCTTCTTTATTTACATATATGTTATCATCATCAAAGTGTAATTGTTATAGGAGTGGGGGCCCCCAGTACTGGGCACATTATATGCCCAATTCAACCTTCGGTAAAATTTAACTCTATTGGGTCAAAATCCTTATTGTGTCCTTGGTTCACTTTTGTGTCAACAAGAAGGGAATGCATTGTACAATTTACTTGATATTTTTTCTTTTTGTATCAATCTTTCTGTACAATCTCCATGACAAAAATATATTTTTAATAGTTTTTACTTATGTTTTGTCTACTGATCAAGCTTGGCACTTTTGCTTCTCAAGAAGTTCTGAAAATGGCATCCCATAATATGTTGCTTTGTTATATTGATTACTTTGAAATGAAGGCACTCGAGAAATACCAAATGCAACGAAGACTGTCGACCCTCCCATTTCTTGCTAAAAACAGGTCATAAGTTCCTCATGAGAAAAGTGCCCTCCTTAAGCCAGAAAGAAGAATATACTTATCACCAGAGACTGGCAGTCAAAGCCAACAGAAATCTATGCCAATAAGGCTGTTAATAATCTTCATCTTCCATTAGTTTCCTACATATATTTCCTAACTACTGTCCCACCCTTTACAGCCACAGCCCAAGTCTCTGTCTTGACACAACACCACAATTTATTATTCTTTGTTTAAAAAGTTCTGTATGCTTTTGGACTCATTAGCCTCTGTGGGTATTTTCTCTCTTACGAATACTCCCACGTACATGTAAAACTATTAAATAAAACTCTCATGTTTTCCTCCTGTTAATCTTTCTTATATTTAATTTTCAGGCCCATTCACAGAACCCAAGAAATAAGGGAAGGTTTTCCTCCCCTGCACTTCTCAGCTGCAGTGTGTTATGAGTTCTATTGTAACAGATTTTTTCCACTTCAGTTTTAAACTTTCTTTTTCTTTTGAGAGTGACCATAAGCCAAGAGAGCCCCCTTCCAGGTTATTTCTAGGGTGTAGGGGAGGAGCAGTGGGGTGCTCAGTTGAGTGTTGGTCAGCTGATGCACAGTGTGGAAGAGCAAACAAAGCACAAGAAACAAAAACGTCTTAATCAGAGGAGCTGAAGGGAGGACAGGAGAGGGGACAGGAGGGGAAAAAAGAAGCAAGCGATACCACTTACAGGTACAAATTCCCTATGGTGACTGTTATCTCTAAGTATATCTAAAATGTACCAATGAAATAAAAAAAAAAGTCTTAATCAAGACCCAGAGAAGTTACAGGTCTCTTGATGGGAGGCTTAAGGTAAATATAGAAGTAGGGGACTGAGATGCAGAGCAGGGAGAGTAGGAGAGAGGTGAGAGAGAGAGGGAGAGGAAAGAAAAGAAGAGGAAGATGAGGAGGAGGAGGGAAGAGGAGTGTCTTGGTTACTTTTTTCTCATTGCTGAGTCAAAATACCCAATGCCCAAAGTTAAGAAAGGAAAGGTTTATTTAGCTTACAGTTTGTGGAGGTTTCAGCCCATACTTGGCTGGTTCTGAAGCAGACTGGCACATGGCAGAGGGCAAACGTTCATGGCAGCAGAGCACAGCAAAAACAACCAGCAAAAGGGAGGAAGGACTGGCAAGCAGCCTCTCTCCTTCCCTTACATTGTGAACAGCCTACCTCCACCCAGGGGGCATGTAGCTCTCACACCAGGTCCATGCCCTCCTCTTGCACAGGCTCAGGATGTGTACAAAGTAAGCACCCTGGCTTCCTGCTGAGTCACTCAGCCAAACTCCTAGACTCCCCAAGTTGACACAATGTATCAACCATAACAAGGAGGAAAAGACAGAAAGAGGAGACAAGAGAAGGGGAGGGGAGGGGAAGAGAACAAAGGGGAAGACAGAAGGAGAGAGGGAGACAGACACAGAGAGACAGTGAATACGCCTATGAGACCATAGGGTTCCATGAGTGTAACCCTCAGAGGTTGTGGATTGTCTAATCTAAAGAAACATAGGAAGTGGCGTATTCATTCTTCTGACTCTGATGTTCATCCTAGTCAGCAACTGTGGGATATATTAGGTTTTCCGTCAGTGAGATGAAACCCAAGCAGGTGATACCGTAAATAAGCACACACCCAGACAAGTTTTAACCAAGCCAAATGTGACAGGAGACAACTGAGTTTCAAATAACTTTTGTCAGTTCTAAAAAAAACAGATGTTAACCCTGAAGGTATAGGAAATAAATGTAGGACACAGCTTGTTTCTACTCGCGAATTTCCTCCTGATCCAATAAGGCCAATTGGTTAATAAAATTATCTTCATGTTTTAATCTCAAAATTACTGTTAGCAACAATGGAAGATGATAGAATAAAGATGATAATACAATGTATTAAATTTTGCGGCATTATAATAAAACTTACGGGAGACTTTAGGAAACTGTACTAAAGTATATGCTGAAATTTAGTGTTTTTTTGTTTTTTTTTTTCTGGTACCGGGGATCGAACTCAGGACCTTGCACTTGCCAGGCAAGCACTTATGCCACTGAGCTATACCCCCAGCCCCTATGCTGAAATTTAAGGCAAATTAAAATTATACATTTCAGTGACAGTGATTTTTTTTGTCTTTTTGAGACGGGGTCCTCACTATGCAGTTCAGGCTGACCTTGAGCTCACAGGCCTCGTGTAGATGAAAGGCCTCATGAAGGACAATGTGAGTTGGTGTATTTTTAAACTTTTGATTCAGATGATGACAACCAAACAATAGATGAAATCATTATTAGTAACTTAAAATATATTCTTCCAGATATTTTGGGGTGCCTAGACATAATGCATAAGCACACAAGTATACGTGCATGTGCACTTCTAAAACTGGAAACATACTGCATATACTCTTTTACCTTCCTTTTAAATTTTAATTTACAAAAGTCTTCAAATTTTAACTGTGACTTGAAATTTTATAGACAAAGGGTTATTTAAATAAAACACAGTCTTAGTTTTTAATTACTACTGCATGTTATGAGACTGAATTTATATCATACATCTCTTTTTAAACACGTATGTAGCTTATTTTTCTAATGCTTCACTGTTACAAAGTGATGCTTGGGTGTAGCAGGGAATGAAAGTCCCCAAGTACATGTACGAATCTCAGAAGCCCATTATGCCAAGTGAAAAAAGCCAGACGCAACCATGGGTTGTTTGCTGCCATTACAGTGACACTGTTGTAAAAGCCAAATTACCACCACATAGGCTAAGTGATTTTCTTGGAGTTGGGATAGGGAAGGTTCAGTCATGAGAATTAGTAGGAATTTTTCTACAGTGGGGAAAGTGTTCTATGTCTTGATTGTGGTGGTGGTTACATAATGGTGTGCAATTTCTTAACACAAACCATTAGACTTGATATGTCAGATTCATTGCATTAGGAAATGCCCTGTATATTAGTAAAGCACCCTTTTAGGTATGTCAGGATGGGTCATACAAGTGTGACCCTGGGTGCTGTGTATGTTCTCTAGCCCCTTTTGTTTCAGTACTGTTCTCTCGCTCTGCTTCCCAGCCACCACAAAGGAAGCAGCTTCCTTCTCCCATCCCCTTCCATCATGATCTTTCTGCCTTGGAACCTGCGTACATGTATTGAATCTCCTGAGAACCATGAGCTAAATTAAACTTTTCTTATTTTAGTTGGGGGTGTCAGGAATTGTGTCTCAGCAATGGGAAAGCTAACTATTATAGATGTGCTTTATTTTTTATAAATTACACATTTCAGTGACTGTGATTTTTTTTTTTTTTTGAGACAGAGCTCACTATGCAGTTCAGGCTGATCTTGAACTCTCTTATGTAGGCCAGGCTGGCCTTGAACTCACAACGATCCTCTTGCCTCAGCCTCCCAAGTGCTGGGATGAAAGTGATTTTTAAATATTGAGGGAAATGCTTCAGTGGCATGATTACTCTCTTAAGATTAGGTCTAAAGTGAATTTTCTTTATTATTATTTTCAATATGTTACAAACTGAAAAGATTGCAAAATTACTGATATAGAAAGTAGAAACATGATACAATTGATAAATGAATCCGAAGTTTATGTGAACATCAATACAACACATAAAATTCTACAAATCTAACTGAGAATAAAAGAGATATAAATATTCATTATGAAGGACAAAAACATGACGAGGCAGGAAGAAATCGAGTGATAAGGCACTATAATGCAAGACGGCAGGGAGCAGAGGACAAAAAAGATGGAAATAATCACAGGTACAAAGTCTCTAAGAAAGAACTGGGAGACTGCTGAAAACAAAATCATAGGGGAAATTAAAACATTTCAATAACTTACCTAAGAAGACTCAATTGGAGACCGCTATCCAAAAATCCCCTAATGAGGTTCGTAGGCAATGTCATAAGCCCATTTTCCTGGACATCAGAAAGCTTCCTCTTGCACCTATAGAAGAGACTAAATAAATTCAGGATATAAATGTCATAGGTCAGTGTTACACAACAATACAACTATAATGTTCTCTGTATTACAAAATGAACTTACCAATGATACAAGTCTCTCAGTAAACATCTTTGTACAACTCTACATTGAGACTGTATACAAATGTGTAGCACCAGACCACTCATAGGGTGTACCATTTTTGTCAGGAGCGTCCAATACGCATCCTGCAGACTGCAGGCAGGCTTTAACATGGCCCCACAAGATTGTACACTTTTCACATTATGAGGTTTGTAGTGATATTTTTATGACTTGATTGCACAGCGTTCAAGCATAGACTACCCAGGAAGCTGAAACGCTGTCTTGGAGACCGCGCTGTGCAGTGCTGACTCCAGTTCCTGAGCCTGTTGCGCACAGTCGGCGCAACCCGAACCTGCATGGATCAGATGCTGCATGTGCTTCCTGGCTAGCAAAATGAATTCACATGTGTGTGCCTGTGAAGACCGGTGCTTAGCATTATTAGGCAGACACATAAGCTTTCTTCTTTGATTAAATTGAGCTTGTGTTATTTCATAAAATCATTAATAAGTTAAATATTTTAGAAGGGGGCTTTGGTACTCATGTGCACTAACTATATCGTTTTTCTGTACGTGATCCAAGACAGTTCCTCTTCACTCACTACAGCCTAAGAAAACCAAAAGTTTGGACATCTCTGATTTATGCGGTGTTTCATGATAACATCAACCACCATCCCTCACTTTGTACATTAAGTGGCCCAGAGAAATCACCAACAAAAGAGTTTTGATTATTATCACCATTCCATACTAGGAGTTTTGTATGAGCATCATATTGATAACACACATGAAAAAATCTCTAGGAACTGTGAATGAACAAATGTGTTTACTGATATCTGTTATTCTTCTGTTATTCCTGCTCCAGTTTAACCTTCTGCAGGTACACAAAGATGAATAATGCACCTGATCTTGGGTACTTTGTCTTGACGAAGATAACATCTAAGAGGACAAATACAAAATTCTGTCTAAAAAAAATAAAAGCCCATAATTAATCCTCCCCTCAAATAGAGATTTAGGACAGTAAGGCGTTCGAAGCTCTCTCTTGAAGTTAAGTGTGTCAGCCACTGGAGGGCAGCAAAGACAAGATTGTAATTAAAAAAAAAAACCATGCCCAGTTGATGTATTCATTTATTTAGGTAATACATGAATGCCTACTCTATGCAAGGCATTCAACTTGTTATGATGAAAACTTACCTGTGTGAAGGAACACTTGACAAATATTTCTACTTGAATCTTTGTGTCTAGCATAAGTTAATGTTTTTGTATAGTATTGAGAACTCATAAGATTATAGAATTTTAAAGCTAGCAGGAAGTGTTTAGAACATCCATAACTACTAAACTCTCTTGTGAACCATGTCATTATATTTTCTGGTCTTTTCTATATGCAAAATTGTCAATGGATTTTTTTTTCTTAACCTGCTTAATCTCAACTGAAAGTGCAAAACGAAAATAAAGTTCAACCACAGACACATATTATTAGCACAGTCCTATTCAACCATTATACGATGCAGGCCAAAACAATTTATCCAGACAAATAAAATTCTCATCTCTCTATGGAACATATTTATTTCTCAAGGTTTAATAATTTTTACTTCTCACATTGCGTTCAATACCAAAAAAAAAAAAACAAAGAAAGATGCAAGTTGATTTTGGAGTTATCTTGCATTTTGATTCACCAAAATGTGTCAAAGTAAGACAGCACCACATAAGCTTCACGAAAATCCAGGCATTACTGATTTCCATCCAACATATTTTAATAATAAATTAGCATTAACATGTGTGGGGAGAGAAGAATATGATTACATGTATGCATTTACTATCAGATACATCAACCCATGTAGTCAGGTAGTGTGGTGGACTGACAATTGGTGGTCAACTTGCAACAGCCAGCTGAACTGAATCAGCATGGTGCTGGGTGTGGAGACCCACCTGAGGATTCTCACCAACACAATAAAAAGGAAAACTGGAGAAGAAGAGGTGCTGAGAGGAGGCTGTTGGTTCTCCTGGGGCTGTTGGTCCTCCGGGAGGAGCTTGTCATGCTGGCTTTCCTGATGCGAACTCAGCTGTCCTCATCATTAGAGAAGCTCAGGACCTTGTTGTCGCTGAGAATGGGTGTGGCACTTTTCAGGGGAGCTCTGGTCCTTACTTTGAGCATTGCTTCCTGGCTTCAGTGCAGATTCCTCAGCCTGCTGGCACAGATCCTTCATCCCACTGACACAGACTTTCTAGCTTCCACCACTGACCTAGGCCTTCCCAGCACAGATCCATGAAACAGACCTGTATGAGACATTGTCATGGGCTCTAGGCCTCCACTTGG
Organism: Dinomys branickii; assembly: GCA_004027595.1. NCBI lineage: Eukaryota > Metazoa > Chordata > Mammalia > Rodentia > Dinomyidae > Dinomys > Dinomys branickii. The sequence goes on along the minus strand of PVLD010018650.1, from coordinate 27,836 downwards.
ACTTGTGGGAGGCATTGGTATGGGCTCTAAGTCTTTAGCTGGACTCATGCAAGATGTTATCCTCGAATCCAGGCCCTCAGCTAGACTCTTTGGGTCTTTAGTGTGTGGACACATTTCCTGCCCTCTTTTGAACTTGACTCATATATTGAGGATTCCAATTAAATAAGGTGCATTCCCTGCCATCAAGGGGTGTATAATCTAGTAGGAGAGGAAAAGAAATAGGTGGCTTGCTGTATTAGATGCTTCAAGGTGGAAAGCATAGTTTGTGTATGATTTATCAGGATCTCCCCTGAAGAGCCTTTGTTCTTTAGAAGTTATCCTGAGCAGACATTTAGACCAGCAACTGAAGGGCAAGGAAAAGAGGTCAAGCAAGAAAAAGAAAAAAAAAAAAAAGCATGAGCAAAGGACAGAACGTGCACATGCCATACGGTGAGCACAGAGGGGCAAGCAAAGCCTAAGAGGAAAGCCAAAAAGGAATAATAAAAAGCATTGTAAACCATATAAAGGAGTTTGAACTTTATCAGATGACCCAATTTTAATTGTACAAAATAAACTGTGCTTGGTATATGAGAAATGATTGAGTCGGCTATACCAGAGGAAGAGAGTCTGGTTATAAGAGGTTGGACACATTTTATTTAAAGGTGATAAAATCATTGACTTAATTCAGAAGCTGATATAGAATCTAGACATGGCAGGTGTTTGATGTATATTGAATTAGTCACTGAGCGGTTGAAGATATTTGTAAACAGGTGAGCATCTCTCTTGAAATCTCCAGGGAGGATTATGGGTCCATTCCTATATATTCTGCTGTCATTGAAGTGTCACTGTCTTAATGCCATTCATTTCTATGTCTAAGTTGGAGTCAGTGGCTTGGAGTTGTGCACACAGAAAAAGTGTGCCACTCTATTACCCACTGCAGCTGTCAAGACTCAGAAAAGCCTGGATTTCATCTAACTATTGATTTTTACTTCCAATTCAGAGAGAGGAAATCCATTCACTGCACTGAAATAATTTTCCTCGTAGTACTGATTCAGGTCACTAAGCTCCCTTAGAGAATTTGTTTTGGTAATCTAACTGACTTATCCATAAATTATATGAGATTATGTGAACATCCATCACATTTTACAATTCAGAGTACAAAAGCTAGATCTGGAAATTTTAAAGAAAAATCATTGTCTTGATTGTGCACAGAGACATTTCCCCTGACATTTGGAAAGCACTCTTTCCTCAGGTGTAATGTAACCAGGGGGTCTCAGGGAAAACTGGAAGGGACCTGTGTGATGATAACAAATCTATGAAACTCAATGTTTCTTAAGTAAATCATCTGCTGTTTATTTAAAAAATGGGAGAATAGAAACGTTTCCAATTTGTCTTCTTTAAGAAATTTTCATGAAGGTATTTCAGAACTTCAGAATCTAGATATGGAATATTTTAAGCATGCTAAAGCATTATAAATCAGATGGTTTTCTAAAAAGTTTTAAGAAGGGAAGGAAATTGCATCAAAATAAAAGGCATAAAGTCAAGGAAATCTTTGAACCATGCAGAGTTAATTCATGTTTTAGTTTGATCATTTGGTATCTGTGATGTTTATTTAAAACTGCTTACACATGTCTTGCCAAATTTTCTTTTTAATTACAAATCAGTTATACTTTATTATCAGAAATATAGAAATAACAAATTTATCAAATGGTGTTGCTTAATTTTAAAAGCCATAAATAATAATTTTCACATATAATTATTAAAAATACACGATATCTCCTAGAGCTAGATGGCTTGACTAAAAAAAAAAAAAAAATCAACATTTTCTAAGCCAAAAGTAAAAAGCTTATAAAGTTGGAAAATGTTGCATTTTGTCCTTAAACTCATTCAAAGCATCTCCATGATTTTAATCACACAAAATATATTTTAAAAGACCTTAAAACAATTGTAAGATCCCTGCTGAAATAAGCAAATGCTTGCTTCTTCCTCGGAGAAACAACAAGCTGCAGATGAAGTGAGGGCCGAGAGGCTGGAGGCGCTGGTGGCGCAGGCATGGGAGGCCGAGATGGCTTCCACAGAGGCTTCTGTCTCAGCAGTGGCCTTCCAGGCCTCTGGCCAGGCCAGAGGGCTCACGGAAGTGAGGCCGAGGACAAGGAGTGGATTCCTGTCACCAAGCTGGGCCGGCTGGTCAAGGTCATGAAGATAAAGTCTCTGGAAGAAATTTCTCTTCTTTCCCATTAAGAATTCTGAGATTATTGAATTTTTCCTGGACACATCCCTCAAGGATGAAGTTCTAAGACCATGCCTGTGCAGAAGCAAACTCTTACTGGCCAACGGAGCACATTCAAGGCATTTGTTGCCATTGGGGACTATGACGGTCAAGTTGGTTTGGGTGTAAATTGTTCCAAAGAAGTAGCCACTGCCATTCGTGGGGCCATCATCCGGGCCAACCTCACCATTGTCCCGGTGCAGAGAGGCTACTGGCGGAACAAGATCGGCAAGCCCCACACCGTCCGTTGCAAGGTGACAGGCCACTGTGGCTCTGGGTCGGTGCATCCGATCCCCGCCCCCAGAGGCACTGGCATTGTCTCAGCCTCTGTGCCCAAGAAGCTGCTGCTGATGGCTGGTATTGATGACGGCTGCACCTCTGTCAGAGGGTTGGGTTACTACTCTGGGCAACTTTGCTAAGATCACCTTTGATGCCATATCCAAGACCTACAGCTACTTGATCCTTGACCTTTGGAAAGAGACTATGTTCACCAAGTCTCCCTATCAGGACCTCACCAACCATCTTGTGAAAATCCACACCAGAGTCTCTGCCCAGCGGACTCAATCTCCAGCAGTAGCTACAGCATAAGGGTTCTTATACACACAAAAAATATGAATAAAATATGAAAAAAAAGCAGATGCTGTTCTTCAAACTTACACTTGCAGAAGATGATGCACCATCAATGAATACATATGATTCAGAATTTCGCTTGTACTAATTAATGCAAGTGAGCTCTATGGGGAGGTCAGAAACATCAGAAGTTAACACATTATGGGCGAGGAAACGGCAGGAAATGAATGGGACATGAGATACAGGGGTTGTCAGGGATGAAATTTCATTTTGGACTCATTGAGTTTGACATGCCCATTGAAAACCAGATGATGAATACGCTAGTAAATGATGAAATAAATCAAGATTCTGAAGGGCTAAAGGTGGAGATTTGCTTGGCACAGATACCCCTTGGGTGGATTACCTCCCCTAAGGAGCATGCATGGAGTGTGAGAACACGAGGTTAGAAACGAGAATCAGCATAAAGAAAGTTTTGAGAGATAGAACAAAGCAGAAGCATAGAAGAGGATTACAGTGCAAACAGTGTCCGTTACCTATGGTCACCAGGGGCAAATTTTTACCAAGTTTGAATAGGATAATCTTTACAATCCGCTGAAGATACTGAAACTGTAGTCTTTACTTCATAATCTTTCAATTAACACTTTAAAATGGAAATTTTTATTCCGTTTTATATTTATTATTAAGTCCAGCTGACAGGAAAAGAAAATAAAGTGTACAGATGTAGAACACAAAATAAAGTTCAGGTTATAACTCAGGTGTGGGTGCAGGGAATGAGGAAGATAAATGGCAGGATTGGGGCTCTGCCCTGGGAATGACATTGGAGTCACAGTGGCAGATAGGAAGATCAGAATGCCCCCTGCTTAGCTATCTTACATTATAGCATTCAGAATTTCCATTACAGTGACAGTGGTCACCACACTATAATCAGCATCAAAAACAGCAAACACTGAAAACTGATATTAACAGACTGTTGTGAGACTCTGGAGGAAATTTTCAGTAATTACAGGGCCAATGAAGGTCTACGAATGAAAAATAAGATTTGCTTCTCATTCCATGAAGCAAACTGTTCCCACCACACTCTGAAGGACTCTTGCAAATCACTCTGAGTCTTGACTTGTACTTTAGTAAAGCCTACACACTATTGGGATTAAACAAGTTCATCAGGTAAACTTATCAAGCAACCAGGTAATGTTTATCAGAGTGCTTGGTAAAATGTAAGCAATCAGTGTACTGTAGATAGCAGTTTCTAAATAGATCCTTTACCACACTGCCAAAAACTGCTGAATAAAAAGAGAAAACAAAAGGCATTCAGAAAAGCAAACAGTATTAATCAATTTTGACAGCTAGTTGCCAGATTTGGGAAGAAGATTCATTAATCATTAACCTGAACAAAACTCCATTTATGAACGCATGTTTTCTTCCCCACTTTTACACCTCATGAAACAAAGCTATTTGCTATCATCATCAACAGCATTTATAGCTTACTATATGACAAGGACTGTACAAACTCTACAATGAACAATTGGTCCTGCAATCTTCCATTGTCAGAGATTTTCAGGGAATCTGGACTCTGATTACTTCTCGAGATGGCCTATCCCTCTCATATCCTGCTAAAAACATCTTGTACACCCTGCCTAACAAATATAGGTTGAGAAAGAGTGTCTAGAAGAACTTTCTCATTTTACAGGAGCCAAGGCAGGCTGCTACCCCCTCATGGCACTTGCGTAGACCAACCTTAGCATCCATACCTGCAGACATGAGCTCTCAGAATAATGAAAATAACGCTGACTTAAAACAAAGAAACATATATATTACCACTTTTACTTTTACAAAATTCTGCTAAGTATTTTATGCCTAATTAGGTTTTGGAAGATGGTCAATTACAAAAATTAATAATACATAAATGTAAATATAAAATTCTTTCCTATTTTCTGATTGTTCTCTTTCTTGCCATTTGTATATCTATAATTTCTTCTGAAACCTAGAATCTTCAGCCTAAGGTTCAGCTATCACACAAAATATCATTGTATTTGGTTATTTGCATATTGTTTTATAATTTGGAAATCTCACTTTCAGATGTTTCAAAAACATTTAGGAGTTCCTAAAAATGAAGCCATTGGTTGAAAATGTGTATAGAAGGAATCCAAAGGAAAGCACATGTTCTTCCCCATCCTACTATAAGATCCAAGTTATCCAAAGTACTAAGCAAAGTTGCAAATTCAGAGACTGATTTAAATACTTGCAGAGTGGAAATAGTACAAAGACTATTAAACCTATTAAGTTTAAGCTTAGAAAATAAAGAAATGTACTGGTCAGCAGAAACAAAGCTTCATGTTAGAATTCTTATGAAAATGGTACCAAAAGAATTATTCATAAACCCAGTGGTTCCATGTGTTTTGTTTTATAAAGCAGTATCTAAGATCTCTCTAATAAAAGGATAAGATCTGGGGTTAGCTTTTATAGCCATGCCTGGTGCTCTCATTCTTCTAGTCCGTGGGACAGACAGAATTTGATGTGCCTGTGGAAGTTCCCTGGGCCTTGCTAAAATGTCAATGTACCTCCGGACCTTTGCAAGGATGAGAAACCAGGACCATGCCATAGCCCTTGGAGGACTCCAGGGTTAGTGACAAATCATTAGCTATATTGAGCTGGAACTGGGCTAACACAGCTGGACTGAAAAGAAAACTTCAAATAGACAGTGGGCTAAAATTGCTGTATGCGCAGTCTCATAAATTCCTGAGAAGGGGACATTAACCCCCTCACAGGTGTTCTGCGGGGACAGTTATTGAAATCTGTGGTCAAGACATGTTCACCTAGGCAACACAAACCCTAAACTGGCGCAAATAGATCTCATTAACATATATTTACGTTGTGATTTGCATCCCCCGCCACACACACGTACATATGACCACCACCACCTTCATTCTGGCCAAGAGACCAAAAGCTCCGCCTCCCTACAGAAGGGTAACACCCCACTGCCAATTGAAAAACACTCCATTAGTCATATCCCTTGTTTCCTCCCCTCTCGAGTGTGCTTAACTCTTCATAAACCTGCTAACATAAAAGAAACTCGAGCTCTGCTCATTCTGTCCCCTTGAGAGTGTTATGTTGTTAACGAACTGTTTTGTATTTGCTCCTCAAAAAACTTGGTTGCTAAGCCCTCTACTTGCTAACTCCGTGTGTCTTTTCTATAGACCATAACACCAATCTTTGTGAGTAGGATCCGAGAACCAAGACACTCTGGATAACTCAGATACCATTCCACTGCCAGGCCTGTGGCAAATATTAGGGTTACTAATCCACGAACAGAAAGATATTGGGGATGATAGAACATGGCACTCAATCTCTTTGGAAATAGAGGAGGTGAGGGTTACTACTGAGAATGGTGTCCTGAGGGTTGACTAGTCAGCTTCTGGTGTGACTAGAGCAGGGCTGGCACCTCTCAGTGGTACCTCTAAGGTCACCTTTTGTTCAGGCAATCTCCACTGGAGTCGAGTTTTCAGGGGATCTCATGGGTCAGGAACAGTGGTCCAGGTAGCTCAGAATTCTTCAGGGTGGGAGCCCTTCAGTTTCATGTGGTGTATACAAGGGGTAATACCTGCAACTTTGGCAGCAGTAGAGGTAACAAGCACGACAGTGTGAGGCCTTGTCCACACAGGCTGAAGGGGCTCTTTTCTGGAAAGCAGTGCCTGAGCTGCCCATCTCTGTGGACCTGTCTGCTGGCCAGTGATGCCTGCTGTGCAGAAGCAGCCCCAGGCTCTGTGCTTCTCTAGGTTGGGAGGTGAAGCCTGCTCTCCCCCAACCAGCTACCTGAGGATCCCAGAGCAACAGCCCCTGTCTGGCCACCATTGGATCCACAGCTGAGGCCCACACCCTTTCCATCCATGACCTGGAGACCCTGGTACCAAAGGCCAGCATTCCCCCACCATCACAGTTGTAGTATGAACCAGGCACTGCAGCAATTGCCTGGGGATGCTGGGCCCAGTGGTCCATGGCCTGCTACCATCTTGGGATAAGCTTGATATGCAGGTAAACTACAGTCACTAGAGTCCTTCAGTGAGTTGCCTGGGTAGCTTGTAGCCCAGCACTTTTCATGTGACATCCAAAATGACAAAACAAAGGAGCAAAACGCAGTCTTAGAACTCAAGTCCACCCAGAACAAGTCCAGGAGACACTGACATAGGAGAACTTGATTGCATCTGAAGTAAAGAAACAGCTCCATCAGGCCATAGAAGAGATTAGATCAGAAATAACCTCTCAGGTAAAAAATGAAATGACAATAATAATGAAAGAAATGCTCCACACATCAAGAGTACAGACAGATAAAAAAAATGGGTGAACATAGGCAACAGTTGGAAATATTACATGAGCAATTTAGGAATGAATTAGAATGCATGAAACAGACTCAAAGTGATTCCCGGGAAATCAAAACTTCCGTTGAAAGCTTGCAAAACCGATTGTATGAAGCTGAAGATAGAACTTCAGATCTCAAAGACAGCATGGCAGCAAGCAATTGTGAAAGGAACATTCTCTTAAAATCAACAAGGATCCAGGAAAAATCAATCCAACAGCTGCAAGCCGAGAAAGAAATAATGTCCAAGTAATAGGAGTCAATGAAACAGCAGGAGGCAACTCTTTCTTGAGAAAGAGTAGAGTACAAAGAAAGGAATAATTAATTATACGACAGAGGAGATGGTAGGCAATGCCTGTTGACTGCCGAAAGGTAGGACAGGGGACAAAAAGTAGAATTTGTTTGAAGAGGGCAGGTCAGTACATGCCATGAATTGTGGTCATGGAGAAAATCATGGAGGAGATCACAGCTCAGAGAGGTGTTGCTGACAACATTCATGTTTGTGGAAATTTGAGGATCACAACAATGAGAAACCAGCAGTCAACATGTAACTAAGATGAGGAGACTGGTTTAGGAGACACCACAAAGACCATGTCTTTCTCATCTGAAATCCTCAGAAAGGCTTGGATGGAAGTCAGAATTCCCAGGCAGTGTGGGAGAGGAATGAGGTCCAGCTCTGGTGGTTTAAAGAAATCCATATTAAATACGGGTGGTTCTTGGGAGGCTTGAATGTTGTAATTTTTTGGTTATTTCACACTCTTTTACCCTCATATTCCCTCACAATATTGCCAGGAATGCACTCTTTTTATGCCTACCAGTCTACTAGCAAAATGTTGTCTGGAAGGATACACATTTCACCTCACAAGCAGTATTAGTTTGGGGATGTTACTGAAAAATAAGATGAAATTGATAATAATTAAGCGCTTTCAAAGAGAGATTAGAGCTATGCTTAGGTAGTATATGTATTTACCCCTTATAAACTAACAGAGATGCTGAAAACATGAATCCTAAACACTAATCCATAACTAGAATCCACAGACCTAAGTTGTATAAAACACATAGTATTCTTCTTTGAATTAGAAGCTATATCAGAAGTTCTGTAGTGTCCTAACCTTGCCACAGTTATTCAGGCAGGAACTTGGTTGCTCTGAGAACCCTTGGTTATTTACCATGGGAAATAAAGCCCTTGAGACAAGCTTCATGCTACTGATGATTGGTTGATTTTATGAAGCAGAGTTCCAAGAGCTGAAGGAGAATGCTACAATGTGACTACGGCCATGCCACAGAAGGGCTGGCCAGAATAGTTAGGATCTTAGTCAGCAAACAGATACAAACTCTCAGAAGGCCTGGCCAGGTGGTGAAGGTGGGGAGACTCAAGAAGATATCATCCAATGTTTCTATTATGATACTGAAAGCAGAAAGCTGTTGTTTTGTTTTGGTTTGGTTTTGGTTTTTGAGACAGGTTCTCACTATGCAGTTCAGGCTGGCCTTGAGGTCACCATGTAGTTTAGGCTGGCCTCGAACTCATGGCAATCATCTTGCCTCAGCTTCCCCATTGCTGGCATTACAGGCTTGCACCATCATGCCTGGTTACAGAAAGGTTTTTAACTGAGAGCCTGCCACATAGAAAGGAGCAGGAAAGTGCTTTGAACATTCTAGAATGCACACTGATACAAAGATAATGTTGCAGAGAATTTTGGTGGAAGGTTTTCCTTTTTATTAATTTCTGCTCTTAATTATTTTGGGTATAATTCATTCATTTTTACCGGTTTCTTAAGATGATAGCTTAAATTATTAATTTGAGACCCACTTCCTTTTTACTGAGTTTGATCATTTCATGCTGTAAACTCTGCTGTAAGTCCTCCCGTTATAGCATTCCATAAATCATGAAATGTTGCATTTTCATATTCATCCAGTTCAAGTTCAATTTCCTTTAGAATTTTTATTGTTCCATAAGTTGTTTAGTTTGCAACTATTTTGAGATATTTCAGATGTTATTTCTAGTATTGATTTCTGATTTACTTCCATTATGGTCAGAGCATATATATCCCATGACTTTTGTTGTCTTTAGGGAGAGTCTTGCTATAGGACTGGTTTCGAACTTACTATGTAGCCCAGGCTGGCCTTGAACTCCTCCTGCCTCAGCCTTCTAAGCACTGAGATTACAGGTATGTGCCACCTAGCTTAGTAATTCATTCTTATAAATCAATTAAAATTTCCTTTTGGGTCCCAGAATATTGTCTTGTATGAAGTACTCTATCTAGTGTCAATTCCTATTATTTTAATTTTTTACATTCTTGCTGATTTTTCATCTAATTCTGTTAATTACTGTCTGTAGATATCTCCAGCTGTATTTGCTAACTTGCCTATTTTTTTGAGTTCTCTCAATGTTTGCTCAATGTAATTTGGTCCCTGTTAGGAGCATACAATTTAGGGTAGTTACGTCTTCTTGGGAAATCCGTCTCCTCACCTATATTCAGCGACTCTCATTATTCTTGTTTTCATCGTACGGTTTGGGTTTTTTCACTTTTATCTGTTTATATATTGAAAGTGGACCTCTTATATTCAACATAGAGTGGAGTCTTTAATAAATGCCAGGAGGACAGCATGTGTCTTTATCAAAACATGTGGAAATATAGCAGCCTTGCTAACATATAAGCTTCCTCACACTCCATCCTTTAAGTTGTACTTGCAGTGTGTACCAATGTACTCGCCTTGAAAAAGCCACAGGCAATCTTTTAATTTTTGCTATTGGCACTTATTCTTACTTAAAAGAAAAAGAATAGGCCACTACATCTTGCCATTAAATGTGATCAGGTTTTCTTCTTATTTCAAGTAATTTTAAGTTGTAACTGGAAAATTTGTCTACCATGAGTTTTTCATTATTTAAAACTTCTCTGGAAATGACAGTATGTTTGCTTTTGCTGTAGCAGGCAACCAGCCAGTTAGGTTTAGACCACAAGCCCTATCTCTCCTTGTGTGGGTTGCAGTTCTAATCTTCAAAGCCTTTGCTATTCCTGTTTGGGTGTGCTTCATGCATGCGTCTCATTGCTTTAGGCTCTGTTATGGATGGTTCATTTTTCAACTGCTTTTTGTGACACATGACTGAGGACAAGTGTCAGCTCATCACAGAATCAGGGGACCCCTTTTCCTAGCCCTGTCTTCCCTGGAATTCCCCCTCATACTTCCTATCTTCTGGGTCTCGCACTTTCTGATTTTAAAAGCAAGTGATTTTTTAGTGTTTGAGCTCCTCACTCTGGGCATAGCCTGTGTAACTGAACCTACCATTAGGGTGAAGTAGCAAACAGAAAGGAACAGAGCAAAAGATACCGGTGATTACCTCAATGTCATTTGGGTCACAAGTGCCTCCGTTCATTGTTTTTCTAATCTAGACACAGAAATGGGGGTTTCTCTCTGGATTTTAGATGCCCGCCTTGCCACTATGATGACAAATTTCTCCCGCAGGTAGTGGCTTAACATGACCATTTAATATCTGATGTTTTCTGTGGTGCAAGATTCCAGGGGTTACTTTGTCAGATTTTCAGAACTGCAGCCATCAGCTGAGGGCGACATGATCTGCATGTGTCCACTCATGTGGCATTGACAGGCTTCAGAAATTCCGCCTGCCAGCTCATTACAGGCCAGTGGTATGCGACAGGTCCTTGTCGGCTGTTGGGCAAACATCAGATCCTTGCATGTGAGCTGCTCAATGGGCATCTCACAGTATGATAACTGGCTTTCCTCAGTGCAACAGAGTGAGACAGTGAGAGAGAGCAGAAAATACAGAATTGTTTTATAACCTGATCTTGAAATGACACCTGAGCGATTTTACCTTATTGTATTTGTTGGAAGCGAGTCATTAAGGTCAGCTTGCATTTGAAGGGAAGAAATTTCACAAGGCCTGAATATTGAGAGGCAAGAGTCAGCAGGGGCCATTGTAAAAGTCACCCACAACTTTATCTCAAACCAAGTGTCATATGTCAGAGTATATTATAATCTTCAGACCTGCATTCAACTTGAAAGAGTATATAATGCTGTCACATGTTTTGTTTTCTTTCTTCCCTGGAAAACACAGATTCCATCTGGATTCAATAGAATTTAGGGATGCTGAAAACTGCAAGGCAAATCTAGAAAGAGCCAAGCATATGGAAAATGAATCTGGATATGTTTGGTGCATCATTCTCATGCCGGAATGAATATTCTACTCCTTGAATATTGTTAAGCATGCTAAGTGTAAGAAACATCTGGTTATAGAAAAATAAGGTACAAATTAATAGGCTGTACAGAAGCGAGTGGAATATGTTCCTTCGTTTTAAATTGTTTAAGTTTGCAAATACTGTATCAAATCGTATTACCTATGGGCTAATTAGCTACTGCTAAAGGTCTTTTATCAAGCAGTGATACTAAGAGAGACATTGGTATTTTTTAGACTTTATATCAGCTTAAGACTCATTGAACACATTAAAGGTCTTTGAAGAAATGTAAAACCTAGTATGGAGCTGGCAATTTGAAAGAGTAAACAAATGGTTCCTAAAAGTGATAGAGTTGTCTTTCATACTGAGTGGCACAGTATCTTTTCCAAAGTGCTCATAATAGTACCAGACCTTCTGATCCACATACTGTTTTGCAATGTGACCTTCCTACTTCTTTGTGTAGAGGTGGAGTCCGTTGCTCTGTCTGAACCTAGATTGGCCTTTTATTGGGTCTGGTCATCATAATATGGAGGAAATTATGCCATGCAAATTGCAGTCATCACAGCCATCACTCTTATCCAATCAATTCATTTCTACTTTCTGTCTCTTCAAACTGTGAGCCACAGTTTCAAAAGTCCCGGGTATTCTGTTGGAGAACACAGCACACGGAGGTGCCCTGGATTCCGTGTAGGGGAGCAAAGGAGCTGCCTGCACATCTGTTGAACTTCTAGGCAGCTCCGGATGCCGCCTCTGCCTAATTGCAGTCACATGAGTAATCCCAGCTAGGAGACACTCTCCTAATCCCAGTCGATCTACAGAATCAGGAAACATAATGTGTTATGTTTTTAATTTTCAGCTTTAGAGAGATATCAGAAACCACTGTTTGCATAAAGCTAGAATTTGAAAAACATCGTTAAATTATATATGGACATCTCAGGAAGCTCACAGTATTAAATTATTTAACCCTAGGGCACCACTGACATACATTTTATAATATTTTATTCTTTATATGGATCTACACACATTTCTATCCTGTCGTCTACAGTGTAATGAATGAAAAGTGACTAGAAATGGCCCTACTCTGAGATAAACCTCCTATGTCTTTTATGTTTCTTTTCATCATCTTTCCTGCATGCCTATTTTTTTAAAGTCATTATACAAGTATGTACCCGCCTCCTCTCTTTCACTTTAATAGCCTACACTGATCACTTTTACAGTTAAATAGTTTTGCAATCATAAGTATAATACTACATATTTGCATGCATTTCATTACTTTGTGCAATCATCCCCATCCTTATATTTGCAGTACGTCACTTTTGTGATTAGTGCTGTTTATTCCAGTCTCATACATCAGTGTGGGTGCTAGTTCCTGATTATTTTCTTGAAAAGGGTTTCTGACTAAAGGACGTGGCTATTACTATAGCTTTTAAAGAAAAAATCATATTATTTACTGAGTCTGCCAAGGGCTAGCCATGCAGAGCAACTCTACTGTCATCAAATTATAGCTCCAAAGTGGCAATCAGATGTTATGTGTAATACGAGCATTGATTAGCTAGTAGCAGTGACCTGGTATTCTTTTTTGAGATAGAGTGCATGACCACTTCTGGGAACAGCAGCAAAGATTTCCAAGATAAATTAGTAATGTTTAACCTCAATGCAGGATAAAAGCATGTAAGCACATCTGGTTTTTGTCTACAAACCCAGTTTAGCCAGTTCTGGGACTGAAGATATATTTACTAATTTTTGCCAATAGGAAACACAAAGAAAGTCTTGTTTTTATTATAATGCATATTTCCATTATTATAACTGTAGTTGAATGGTTTTTTCATATGCTTGACATCTATCTGAATTTACCCTTTTGGGAACTGCCTTTCCAGTACTTTGTCTATGTTTTCAACCTTTGTCTGTATTTCCAGTATGGATTCATAAGAATGTTTTATGCACGAGGATAGTAAGACTTTTTCTGAACATTTTCCACTTTGTCATTGGCCTTTTAACTTTCTTTATGACATTTTGGATGAACAAAAATTAATTTCTATGTGGTGAAATAAATTATTTTTCTCTTTGTGGTTTCTTCTTTATGTGCATGTTAAAAGCTTCCCATTGCCCTATGATCTTATAAATATTTACATATTTTCTGGCTTATACATTATTTAATTCCCTTGCATTTGTCTTTTAAATTCATCAGAAATTTAACTTTATATTTTTTGTAGTTAATGAATAATTTTAAAAAGTTTATTAAACACTCTTTTCCCATGACATGAATGTCATCTTTATCATCTACAAAATTTTAACTATTCTGTTGTTTCAGAAATTCCATCAAACTTTAGCCTAGGAATAGCAATAATAATATACAACAGTACTAATGGCAATACTGATAATGGGTGCAATATGATCTTTTCCGTTACTAAGTTACTGGACTGGCAACTACAACTAGATCAACTGGGATCCAAAGAGTCTGTTTGCTTCCTCATTGGCTAGTTTGATTTCTCCTGGCCCTATAAAGAAAGAGCACCCTTCACCAGAACGGAGACCTATCTACCACAAGTTCAACACATCTCTAGGATTCTGAAAACACTTGAATGTTTCCTTGATGATCTTTGGCTTGTCGGTTTTCCCCATAAACACTCTTTCCCGTAGTCTGAAGCTGTGGAATGTTCCTTCATTTATTATTACATATTGACTGCCTCTAGTGGGAAAGCCATATATATAGTGAAACTTCTTAGAAGAAAATTAACCTATGTATTCTGCCCATATTTATATATTTTCTGCATTTCCTAATACAGCATTAAATTCATGCTTCTATCCATGCAGTGGTTTTTGAATTTTTTTTTTACTGAAACAAAATCTCTATCTCTCCGTCACACACACAAACACACACACTGACTCCTCAATTCCATTATATTTTTCATCCCAGCATTAGGAGCTGAGCTTTTATTCATATTGTGCATTTAAGAAATGGGATAGGGGAGAGGAAAATGGAGTGGTGGTTAGCAGCAAAATTCGGCTTCTCGGAGATCCATATTCTCGACATCTGGAAAGTAACAACTTGACAAAGAGAAAGAGAGAAAATTTGCTTGGAACAGGGAAGAAACTGACAGGCAAATTAGAAGCTACGGGCAAGTTGGAGAGATAGGCCACAGTGCAGCGAAAGGGCGGAGACAGTTTGGAAGCTCACCTGGGTTCACGGCTTTTGGGGATGGAAATCCTCATCTTATTGTTCAGATGTAAGTGTCCAGGGCTGGGACAGCTGTAGCGAACTGCCAAAGTGGCATAGATCTTGATTCTGAGTAGACTCCTTCCATAAGACAGCCAAGAGCTAGGGTGGGGTTGCAGCACAGCACCAGTCGTATCACCAGAGTGTGTGATGTGGGGCCATTTTGGGAAGAAGTTGGTTATTTAAATAGGGACTCTATTATACTGCTGGTGGGAATGCAGACTGGTGCAACCACTGTGGAGAGCCGTTTGGAGATTTCTCAGCAAACTAGGTCTAGAGGTTCCATTCAAACCAGCTATTCCTCTTCTGGGTATTTTCCCAGAAGATCTAAAAACATCATATCACTCTGATATATGTGCACCCATGTTTATAGCAGCACAATTTGTAATAGCTAAAATGTG
>PVLD010018650.1:0-12756 GCA_004027595.1 Dinomys branickii | reverse complement strand
CCATCCACAGAAGACTGGATTAAAAATTTGTGGCATTTTTATATAATGGAATATTATTCAGCTATAAAGAAAGACAGTTTTGGGGACTTTGTAGGCAAGTGGTCAAAATTGGAGTCCATACTCATAAGTGAAATAAATCAGCGATACATGTGCAGGCAACGTATTGTATCACTGGTGTAAGAACCTGAGGGTGGGAATATAAACTAAGAGACATGAAGGAAATCTGTTCAAAAACAAAGAACAGATGGGACGAGGGAAAGGACAAAAGAGACAAAAATGTATGTATGTATATATGAATATACATATATGCAGGAGGGCTAACATGGTTCTACTATTGTATTATATCACTTAATGCTAAGGAATAATTGATGACGGGTTATTTGATCAATCTTGTATGTCTGTATGTGTTATCCTGAACACACACTTCAAAGATATCAATATGCAAAGCAGCAACTATTGGTGGTTTTGTTTTGTTTCTTTTTTTTGTCTTTGGTTTTTTGTTTTTTGTGTTTTTCTGTTGTTGAGAGGATTAGTTGTCTGACCAATTTTGCATGCCTGTATCTGGGTTCATATATATACACTTCGAAGATATCAATAGGTAAAGCAACAACCACTGATGAGTCCATGTTACCTTGTCTGTAGATCAGTTTTGATTGTACTATTTTTTATGCTAATTTGTGTCTGTTTGTTAATATGTTTTTGTGCTTTTATTTTTTTAAAAATAAAAAAAAAAATCTGGCACTCAGAAAAGCTAAAGAACAACTTTATTCCAGGGTTCTTAGTGTTGCTTTCCCACAGTGACTGGGTGGGAGACAGCTGCAGAATACAGCCATGGAGAAGCAGTGGGCTCGACAAAGAACTCTTGAGAATTTGAGCTCCAGGGGAAAGGACACAGGCCTTACCCCTGCAGTGGGAAGCGAGGCCCAGCTTTTGTCTGAAAGCGTAGACATTAAGTACTTGCACTTTCACCCTGCTGTATACATCCGGCACAGATCTGAGATCTGATTGCCTTCCCTACCTACCAGCATGAGCAAGGTCTTGCCTCAGATTGGGGCTTCTGGAAAAATTGGGGGGACATTCCAAAGATCCACAGGACATAAAGCTTGGCAGAAAAACTGTGACTCAGATCCTGGAAGGAAACCACACATTTAAAAATACAGACTTCTTTTTCTGTTTTTGGCCTTATTCTCTTTCTTCCCTACAAACCCTTATTTTCTTTTTTGTTTTCCCTACCCTTATATTCTTTTCTTACCTACCCAGCTTTATTTTCTTTTTTATTTTCTGCCCTTGTCCACCAACATGAGCAAGGACATCCCTCAGCTTGGGACTTCGGGAAGAGATGGGGGGGACAGGCCAAAGATCCACAGGACATAAAGCGAGGCCGAGAAAGCTGTGACTTGGATCCTGGAAGGATGTATATATGGATAGCTATATATGGGTAGCTGGGATAACTGTACTGCTGATGTCTAATGGTTTATTGAAATGAACAGTTCATGCTTATTTTTTGACCAATTTGCATTCTTATATCTGGTGATCCGAGCAACTAATTTGAAGACAACAATATGCAATAGAAGAACCGTTGGTGAATTCCTACCATCTTGTCTAGTAAAATTCTGTGTCACTTCTAATTTTTTTAAATTTTTTAATCTTCTTTAATGGTTTCATCAATCTTGCATTCTTACACCTGGTAATATGAGCAACTTCATTGAAGATAACAGTATGTCATATAACAACCACAGTTAATTCCTAGCATTTTGTTCTGAAGCCCTGTATCATTTTTATTGTTTTTGCTTTGTTTTGTTTTTGTCTATGTTGCTGGTATTTTGCTATTGTTCTTTTTTATTATTCTCTTTAAAATAAAAAAAATAGACTTTCCACTTGGGAACTTACTTTTTCTTTCTTTCTTTCTTTCTTTCTTTCTTTCTTTCTTTCTTTCTTTCTTTCTATCTTTATCTTTCTTTCTTTCTCCTTTCCTCTTTCTTCTTCATTGGTTTATTTAAATTTGGGAAACTCTCCTTTGTCCATTTTTCTCTTAAAATTTTTCTTCTTTGTCTTATTTCTCACTTATTTCACTTTCTCTTTTGTCTTAATGTTTTTCTTCTCCCTATTTTTCTTTTTTTTTTCTTCCTTTTTCTCTCTTATTTTCTATTTCTCATTTGGAGAGAAGTGGTTCAAGGCTGAAAAAAAAAAAAAGACAGCTTTCAACTAAGACATATTTCCTCTAAAAATTTCTTTCAAAATTGATGGAGATACAAGATATTTTCCAGGCAGAAGTATTTTCAAGAAGTTTATGATTACCAAACAAGTACTCAAAAAAAATTCTCAAGGGTACTCTAGAAAGAAATAATGAAGCCAACAGTGAAAAGCCAAGAGTCCAATAAAACGAATACACCAGGTGGGGGGGGGAGTTAAGTAAAAGAGTGGGGGGAAGAAATCAGTAACAGGAAAATAAATACAGTGATATCTTGGTTCATAAGTGCTTCTGTTTGCAAACAATTCAGTTCACAAATAAAAATGTTCAGCAGAATTTTGCATTTGTTCACAAACTCCATATCAGGTTACAGATACGACCACAGTCAACTTCCACAGACAAACATGAATGCAGCAATCTTCCCCCAAATCATAAAACAAATTAAGTTTGTAAACGGAGGTACCATTCTAAAGCAATGCTGGGAAAAGTCAATACCTTTCCATAGTAACGCTCAATGTGAATGGTTTC
The DNA here is from genome assembly GCA_004027595.1 of Dinomys branickii. NCBI lineage: Eukaryota > Metazoa > Chordata > Mammalia > Rodentia > Dinomyidae > Dinomys > Dinomys branickii. The sequence continues at coordinate 10,037 of PVLD010018650.1, read as the reverse complement.
AGCCCCCGCCCCCATCAAACAACATGGACTGGGAGAATGGTTGAAGAAACACAGCCCAAAAATATGCAGTATACAAGAAATATGTTTAATCCAAAAAGAGACTCATAGAGTAAAAACCAAAGGCTGGAAACAATATTCCATGCAATAAGAGATTGGAAAAAACAGTAGTAGCTATACTGACTTGAGAAAAATATATTTCAACCAACACTAATCAAAAGAGCCAAGGAAACTCACTACATATTGGTTAAGGGAACAATTCAATAGAGGTAAAATATAAGCATATATTCACAAATACCAGCATGCCCACCCTCATAAGACAAACACTACTGGAGATAAAACATCAGAAAAACACCAACACAATTGTGAGGGCCCACAGTATCCCACTGTTACAAACAGAGAGATCAACTAGACAAGAAATTATCAAAGAAACATGAGACTTGAACCAGACTCTTGAACAAATAGACTTAGTAGATATCTACAGATACCCAACAACAACAGAATACAGAAGGGAGTACTACTCTGCCATAAAAAAGGATAAATCCTAGCGATTTGTAGGAAAATGAATGCACCTTGAGATTACATTGGTGAGGCACATTAGATCCACAAGCTTAAATATTATATATTGTCATTTATTTGAGAAACCTAAAATATAAGTAAAAAGGAAAATAGAAGTTACATAATGGGAAATAGTAAGCTAGGGAAGGGGGAGGGGAGTAAAAAAGAATTAAGAAGTATTCTGTGCCAGTACCACCTCCCGACGAGGAATGTCATCCCTGTATACTGCAAATGTGCGCTGATAAAAACTTTAAAAAAGGGAAAAAGAACTAGGACAGAAAAAGTAGAAGATGAGAGTTGAAACAAGCTGACAATTGCCCATGCATTGAATGGAGATCAAATCACTCCTCAGAGCAGAGCACTGAGTGGGGACCTGGGAAGAATATACTCAATACACACAGCTTTGCTCAGAATTATAAAACAGGCTGTATTTTTTAATTAAATATTTATCACTTAAAATGATCAAATTTTAAGTTTATTAATATACTGCATCATATTAACCTTCTTTTTTCTAATCTTAAAACAAGTATTGTACAACACTACGTAGCCATACTGTAGTATTCTGAAAACAATTGAATATTAGCTTTGAATTCAGCTTTTTAACATTTTAAGCTATTTTAAATATTTTTTAGCACAGCTCTGCTCTGTGAAACAATGCAGAATTTTTGATTTTTAATATGCTCTGCTCTGAAGAGTTTGCATTACATAAGAATTCCTTCAAATGTGTTTCCAGTTATAAAAGCCTTCATTAATCTTCTGTAAAAGTAAAACAGTGAGTTTTAGAACCACTAATTTGACAACTGTATTAAATTCCTTCAGGGCTGTTACTTAAATTGATGGTAGTAATTTCTATTTCTCAGAACATCAACTGCTTAAAATTTTTCCAGTTACCTATAGCTGTACTCTGTGTGTGTGTGTATGTGTGTGTGTGTGTTGATACAATGAATATTTTCCAAGATGCTTCACTGGCTCCAAGTTCAGCTATTTTTACAAGCTTGTCTTATGTCATTAATGTTCCTTTCATTGAAAAATAGTTGAGTGAGGAAGCCTGTGGAATGTCTGCAGCGTCAGCTACCACTGGAACGAAAACCATATGACCTTAGGCAAGAATCACCTAGTGATACCCGAATTATGAAACATAATAAAATTACTATTGCTGTAACTTAGCACAAATGGGTATTAGGCAGCAATACTTCTTTGTAGCTGTTTTTGTTTTTTAACTAAGGTTTCATTTTCTCCTTCCTAAATGCTCCAGAATCATGACATATAATAGTAACTTTATTGTCATTTTAACTCATAAATGGTTTATTATGCAGCAACGGTATTGCTTTTTATGGATGTGACTGATTTTTGGTTTTTTTCACTAAGACCTACCATTTTTTTCCTCCCACAGCCCTTCAAACATAGAGATGCATTTTTTTTTAATCTCTTTAAAATTAGTCCTTTGGAGATTTGTCAGCATGACTGAACTACTGGTTTAGAAAGTGCTTTAAAATAGAGAAAGTTTTGGTACATGGACTTTTGTCTACTCACCCAAAGATATGAGAAAAGAAGGCAAAAAAATAACTAATGATGAGAGGTACAGCCATGACGAAAAGACTGCAGAAGTCCTGAGCATGTAAACTTTATTTCAGTACATTAATTTCACCTTGTGAGACCACTTTGTGATTTTCTCTAAGAGAAGGTTAAAAGACATTTCCAATATTTTTTGTAAGTATTTTTCTTTAGAAAGGATGAAGTAGTTTAGGTGAAGGAGAAAGTTCCAAAGATTTTACGCCCTGTCTAGAGCATCAAATATAATTCTTTGCATGTAGAATCCCATGAGATTTATGAAATGTTCAGAGTTCTCATCATCAAAGAACAATCATCCAATTTATCCCAAAAAGGAACACAATACACTTTGGACAAAAGTAGAAATAATGATATTGAATAATATCATTAATAATATCATAATTTTGATATTGAATAATATAGATGGCATTTTAAAAATTTCTTTAATAATACTTTTCAAAAAGGCCAGGCATGGTGGCACATACCTATAATCCCACCACTCAGGAGGCTGAGGCAGGAGGATCGTTGTGAGTTCAAGGCCAGCCTGGGCTACAAAGTGAGCTCAAGGTCAGCCTGAACTGCATAGTGAGACCCTGTCTCAAAAAGACAAAAAAAAAAAAAAAAACTTTTCAATGGAATTATTCATCTATTTCCTTTTCATCAAAAATGTCAGCTCAGTTATTCTGTTAACCTCTTTAGAATACTTTATTTCCAACAAAGTGAGAATGGACAAAAACCACTTGGCAACTATTAGTAAGACTGAAATAAATTTTCTCTAATTTCAATGGTTGAAACATTTCCAAGTTACTAATATGCGTTTTACATACACACACACACACACAGCACATATGGAGGGTATGTGTTTGCGTGTGCACATACTTAAGCACATTTTTCTGGAATCCATTTGGATGTGTCTTGGTTACTTTTCTCTCTTTGCTGAGACAAAATACCCAACACCCAAAATGAAGGAAGGAAAGGTTTATTTAGCTTATAGTTTGTGGAGGTTTCAGTCCATACTTGGCTGGTTCTGAGGCAGAGTGGCACATGGCAGAGGGCTACAGTTCATGGAGGCAGTACACAGCAAAGCAATAAGCGCAAGGAGGGAGGAATGGCTGGAGGAATGGCAGCCAGCAGCCTCTTTCTCTCCTTTACGTATACAAACTATATGCCCTAGGGTATAGCTCTCACACCCATAATCCCAGCATTGGATCATGGATCAGTCATAAACTCTAAAAGCCATCAAATAACTGCATGAGGATTTGGGGGGACATACGGACACAAACCATAACAGAATGATAGACTTTCTTACCTGTGCTGGAGGATTAGAGAGATGTAGGGAGCACTCAAAGTTGCCCACCTGATTTTCTCTAGGATGCTTTGGCTTCTCGCCATGGAGGAGGAGACCCGCCAGCGTCTGCTGCACATCTTCAGAAAGAGGAGGCCCACAAGACAGAATACTAGAGGCAGCCTGGATTCATGAGTCACTCCAGGATCTTCATCCAAAAGCACAAGATAACTGGCTGCAGAAGATCAGGGTTCACCAAAACTTGCAAACTCATACCCTGAGAGAGACAGTGACCAGAAGAAACCCAGAAAGACTGGTAGATGGCCAGATAAGAAAAGTAACTGAAACAACGCATCCTCGAACTGAACAAACAGGGGCTCAGAGGCAGAGAGGAACCTTTCCTTTCCATGTGGCAATACACAGCAAACTAACATTCTCCTCTAAATGAGGGCTCTGACTCAGCATAGGAAAACACCCTGTGCAGACAGGAGATCAGACTACAGCCAACGAAGCAGAGACAGGAATGATAATTCCTGTTCTTTGCCCCAGAATTAGGGCAGGATCAAACCAGGAAGTCATTATATGCCTACCCGTCCCCCGACCCCTGCCTGACTAGAATAAGCAGGAGGCAGACTCAGGCGGAAACCATCTGGAGTGAAACACTTTGCCTAGGTGTGGTGAACCCGCACGTTTTTTATAACTATAAAATGCAACTACCACTGTGCAACAGGGAGGAGCTGGCTACCACCTTAAATAACTAGGATGGGCTCTGGAAGCAGTGACACTGACACGGTGAACTAAAGTCACAAGAGTGGAAGAGAGGCACCAACCCCAGGTCCTCGGAGGTGGAATTCTGGACTGAGAGAAACCCCAGGGTGTGTGTGAGCTAGGGAGAGCATACAAGGCTGAGTTACTGCTTTTTACTCCACAGAGTCTAACCATGTCACATTAGGTCCTCCCATGCCAAGGACTGTTTCACAGAGTTTGCTAAATCCATTTTTTGATTGGCTCATAAACTGGACTCAGTCTCCCTGTAGCTTCTATCACTCCCGGTTTAAACTCCCTCCCCCCTGTTCTTACTATCTTCCCACTTCACACCCGCTTAAATCTCATCTCCTTCCCACCTTGTTTTTTGCTATACAACTACTATTATCATAATTTACTTTTTATTCTTATTTATTTTGTTTATTTTTTCTGCTCTTTTAGAATATATATATATATATATTATGTGTGTATGTATATGTGTTTGTGTGTAAGAACTAATTATTGGGTTTTTTTTTAATAGTGTCTTAAACTGACCTGTCAGGTTAACTCTCACCAAAGGCTATGTGTTTAGTCTTTGACCTATAAGTTTTTATTAACTTAATTGGATCCAACTTTCTTAAATCTTCTCTTATTTCCCAATTGTATTTCCTTCCCTTTCCTTCTTTCTCTCCTTTCACAACAAACAAGGTCTCAAACATCCTCTCCCCTCTCCCTCTGTGATGGGTGTAAAAATACTAAAAATTATCCTTTTTCTCTATTTTATTTTTGTCTGTAGTTTCTTCTCCCTTTTAATTCTTCTTCTTCCTTTTCTCTTTTATCTTCCTGTAGTTAAAAGCCTGTTCTTTATAAGTACTATTCCTTTGTCTTCCTGGATTGCTGAAAGATTTGCTGAACATTTTAAACAAGTTATCAATTATATGTCATTTTATGGTTGGTTCTGTGGATATTGATATAAATTGTAGTTGTTCCCTTCTCACAATTCAGTGATACAGACTCACTCTAATACTTTCTTTGTTTCAAAGTATTTGTATCTTTATTTAATTAAATCAAAACAGACCTACTTGGTACATAACATAACCTTCACTATGTGCACATGATTTAAGTAATACAAGATAGTTCAAGATATGCTGATTGCTTGATTTTTAGTAGAACATGAAGGGTGTCAGTGACACCCAGCAAATGCTTCTTTTCACACTGGGTGCCTACATTTCCATAATGTTGTTAGAGAGACAGCTATGAGCTAGAACATGGAGGACCAGTAAACCTTTGTAAGAGAAGGGGGAAAAAGACAATCCATGTAGATTAACAGTCTCCTCAATGTAAATAGTACACTTGACAGTTAATATTTTTTAAGAAGTTCTTCCATTATGTAAATGACAAAAAAACCTCTCTTCTTTAAAGGCAACACTTCTGTTTGTGTGCGGGGGGAGGCAGGGAATGTGCTTAATATTGGTATAATTATTCTTAGAACAAAGACAACAACAACAACAACAAAAACGTGCCTCTGTGGTGAAGCCCTGGAGTACTTCCAATAGGTTAAGTAGGTGCCTGTACACTGAATGTGCCCCAAACCAAGGACTCACCACAGGTAAAAATCCACTTACTAAAGAGATTACAATAGTAACAGTTTTCTGCCCTAACTGATTTACAACCCTCAATCCAAAAACACAAGAATCATGAGAAAGCAAGGCAACAAGGTACCTCCAACAATTCATAACTCCCTCAAGCTGGTCACACAAGCACTGAAGTAAAGGAATTTCCAGACAGAGAATGCAAAACATGAACAGTTAAAATGATGGAAGGGATCAAAGAGGAAAATAAGCAGGTGTGTAAAGCAATTCTTAAGGTCTTTATAGAACTTAAATAAGATATAAATAAGCCACTGAATGAAGTGATTCATGAGTTTGATACAAATAAGTAACTGAATAAATTAAGGAACACAGTACAGGATATGAAGGGCCACTTTAGTAAAAAAATAAGATTTCATTTTAAAAAATCAAGGAGAAATGAACAACTCAGTTGGAAATTATGTCAATAGACATGATCACTTAGAGGATATAATATCAGGATTTGAGAACAGGATTAATGTAATAGAGCCAGGCGTGGTGGCAGACGCCTATCATCCCAGCACTTGGGAAGCTGAGGCAAGATTGCCATGAGTTGGAGGCCAGCCTGGGCTACATAGTGAGTTCAAGTTCATCCTAAACTGCATAGTGAGACCATGTCTCAAGAAAAAAAAAAAAAGATTAATGTAATAGAAAATGTACTGTGGAACACTGAAAAGGCAAAAGAAACAGTCAGAAAATGATCCAAGAGCCCCTTGATTACTCAAAAGGAACAAAGTTACCATTGGAATTGGACAGGAGGTAGCATCATTCTAGTGACATAAAAATTGTATGCAATGAAATTATTGCAAAACAATTTCTAAATCTAGGAAATGATATTAACACTCATATAAATGAGGTGTTTGGAACACCAAATAGACGTGACTGGAAAAGAACCTCTCTATGAAACATCATTTTCAAAATCTCAAAAATTCAGAATAGAAAAAGATTGCCAAAAGCTGTTAGAGGAAAAACACCAAATAACTTATAAAAGGAAACCTATCAGAATAACAGCACATTTCTCAACACAAAATGTAAAGACCAGAGGAGGTTGGATTAGCTTTTCAAGACCTCACAAAAAGTAACTGCCAACCCAGATTACTATATTCTACAAAAAATATCCATAAGAATTGATGGAGAAATAAAGGCTTTCCACAACAAAGAGAAACTAAAAAATGTTCGTGACTTCCAAAACAGCACTGAAGAAAATACTCAAGGGAATCTTAAACAGAGACAAATATATCAACATTACCAAAGAGCCCAAAGGAAGGAGTACATCCAAGTGGGAGTATAAACGAAAGGAAAAACAGTATAATAATGAGGCACTGGAAAAAATAGTATGATAGGAATCAGTAGTGATATTTCAGTATATGTGCTGCCACTGTGAGCACAGAAATTAGTAGTAGTAGTAGTAATAATTTTATAACAATACTTTTAATAACACTGCTCAAGGTAAATGTCTTTCAATTAAAAGGTAAGAGACTAACAAGACTGGATCAAAAACCAAAATCTAACTGTAAATTGTCTGCAAGAGACCCAATGTATACACACACACACACACACACACACAAACTGAAACTGAAAGAATGGGAAATGACAATATCTGTGGATGGAGCTTGAAAACAAGAAGGAGTAGCTATTCTAATTTCTGACACAGTTGATTTCAAACTAAAACTAGTCAGAAAAGAAAGGTCACTATGTATTTGTGAAAGAAGAAATTCACTAAGAAGAAATAACAATCATGAATATATATGCACCAAATGTCAGCAGACTCAATTTTACTAAAGAAACACTACTTGACTTAAGACAGATAGACCCCCAAGAGGAGAGCAATTTAATACCATGCTGTCACAAATAGGTCAATCAGTAAAAAAATCAACAAAGAAATAGCATAGCTAAACCACACCATAGGAAAAAATTTAATAGATAGTTCACGATATTTCATCCAACAATACAGAGTACACATTCAAAAGTCCAGAGTATGTTTTTTAAAAAACATAGACAGCATTTGAGATCTTAAAGCACATCTAAACAGATATAAAAGAAATAAAAAATATCTCATATCCTATAGTACCAAATCACAATGGAATAAAACTAGAAATCAACAGCAAAAGAAACTACACAAATTTATGGTGATTGAATCATACAGTCTTTTTAATTTTATGAAACAAAGGTAAAATGAAATTTCACAACAAGATAATAGAAAAATAACAATAGCTAACACACTGCAAGATATGAGCATAAAAAATTCTCTGACAGTAGCACAGACCTTTCTTTTCAATGAACTAAGAGACACTAATAAAATAACAAACTTTCATTTTTCTCCCTTTTTGCTTCCTTCCTTCTCCTCCAATCTAGTTCCTTTTTTATTTTTAACAATTTCTTTCCATTTCATCATATCTAGTTTACATTTTAGACCTTATTTACTCTTTCAATATCTCACACCAGATAGACAATATGGTATTTACATATGTGAGTGTTATTTATTTCACTAATAAGTATAATCTCAAACTGCATCCATTTTATCCTTCTTTATGGCTAAGTAGTGGTCCATTGTATAAAAATAACTCATCTCCTTTATCCATTCCTGGGTTGATGGGCATTTGGGTTGTTTCTAAGATTCAGCTATGACAAATTGTGCTGCTGTAAACATGGGTACACATATATCACTGCAGTGTGATGTTTTTAATTCTTCTGGCAAGATACCCAGAAGGGGAATAGCTAAGTGGAGTGGGACCTCTAGTCCTAGTTTTCTTGAGGAACTTCCACACTGACTTCCACAGTGTTTACACCAGTCTGCACTCCCACTAACAGTGGAAGAGGGTTCCTTTTTCCCCATAGCTCCTCCAGCATTTGTTACTGGTAGACTTTTGAATGATAGCTATTCTGTCTGGAGTGAGATGAATCTCAGTGTTGTTTTAATCTCATCCCTCAAATGAGCAGTGTTGTTGAACATTTTTTCATACATTCATTTGCCATTTGGTTTTCTTCATCTGGGGATGTATATTAATCTCAGATGCCCATTTTTAGATAGGTTATTCGAATTTGGGGTGGCTCTGATTTTTTTCAATTCTTTATATATTCTAGGTAGAAGTCCTTTATCTGAGGGACAGTTGTCTAAAATTTTTCCCATTATGTAGGTTGTCCTTTTACTCTATTGGTGATTTCTTTTCATGTACCAAAGCTTTTTAATAAAATGAGGTTCCAGTTGACTCTGAAGTATTTCCCATGCAGTTTGGATTTTATTTATGAACTCTTTGCCTATACCTATGTCTTCAAGATTTCTACCTATTTTCTCTTCGAGTAGATATAGTATTTCTATTTTAATATTTAGATTTTTGATCCATTTTGACTTTAGTTCAATACATGGTGAAAGACATGGGTCTATATTTAGTCTTTGGCATAGAGAGAGACAATTTTTCCAGCACCATTTATTAAAGGGACTATCTTTCTTCCAGTGATCCATGTTCGGTACTGTTGTCCAAAAAAAGCTGGTTAAATGTGTTTATAAGTTATGCCTGTATCTCCTGTTCTTTTCCACAGATTCTGAGTCCTGTTTTTTTGGGTTTTTTTATCAGTAACATGCTGATTTTATCACAGTAGCTTTATAGTATAATTTTAAGTCTGGGATTGTGATGCCTCCTGAGAGATCTTTGCTTCCCAAATTTGCTTTTGATATTCTAGGTCTCTTCTAATTCCAAATTAATTTTTGGAATGTTTTCTCTGAGTCTGTAAAGAATGTTAATGGTATTTGAGGCCGCATTAAATCTGTATAGCAGCTTTGGGAGTACGGCCATTTTCACTCTGTTGGTTCTTCCAAGATCAAGGGGCATCTTTCCATTTTCTGATATCCTCTTCAGTCTCCTTTCTTAGGGTACTATAATTGTCATGGTGTAGATATTTTACATCCTTTGTTAGATTCATACCTAAGTATTTCATATTTTCAGATGCTGTTATAAAAGGCATGGTTTTCCTCATTTCTCTTTCAGTGAGTTTGTTGCTTATGTACAGGAATGCTGTTGATTTTTGTGTGTTGACTTTGATTCCACTACACTGCTGAATTTGAATATTAAATCTACAAGATTTTTTTTTTTTTAATTTTAGAAACATAAAAGTACAAAAACATATTGACAAACAGACACCCATTATCATAGAAAATAGTACAATCACAACTAATCTATAGACAAGGTGATATGGTCTCAACAGTAGTTGTTGCTTTATCCATTGATATCTTCGAATTGTAGATGTATGGACCCATATACAGACATGCAAATTTA